>LPNX010945026.1:96871-136790 GCA_001517045.1 Pseudotsuga menziesii
ATTTGAATCAGTACAAAAGCATGCTTACTAAACTAGTCAAAATCCCCCATAGGTGCATAAAGCACTTTCCAAACTAGTCAAGATGCTCATGATTTTGTTGAAAGAGTTGGTATAGTTGATAAGTGAAGGAAAGTGGAATTTATCATGCTTTTATATGAGGAAAATAAGGAAGGTGAGTTTTTTCAAAAAACAAGACAGCCTACCTTAAAACTAGCTTTACCTTTTTTTTAATCTACAGAAAAAGATGGAAACCCTAGATAAGGCAGGAAATCACACTTACTAAATTGGGTTGTATTTTAGTTCTTAGAATATTATCCAAATATTTCCAAAGTGCTCCAGGAGGAATTTTTGGCAATTTTGACCACAAAAATCCAAGTGGATGCAACCTAGCTAGAGTACGACCTAGGAAATTAATAAACAAGTTTAATTATTTTATCCTAAGTATTGGAATTGGTTTTGATTATTCCAAAACCCCCTATTAAGCCTGAATTTATGTACAATATCATAAAAATATCAGATATATAGGTCCTATAAACAAGGATTACTCACCCTTTACATACTACTTGTCCATACAACACAATGAAAGAGGCAAAACCACAAAGGGGAAAATCCTCCCTTATACATGGACATGATCAAAATTGTAAGAAATATTTTCTTCAATTGGTATTATTAGGTCATAGGTGTTTCCAATGGATTCCTACTTTGTTGGGACGATATCTTGGGTCTTGTGACAAACAAAGGATTTGAACCTAGGTCAATCGAAAGTAAGCCAACAAATAGTTATAATGAGGTACCAAACTACCACCAAAAGAGGGCTTGTTACGTGATTGTTTGATTAAGATTTATCTCTTATAGTATTTTTTGTATATGTTTTTCGATTACTATATATGGTTTTACACTTTATCTAAAAATTCATCAAGACTTCACAAGATTTTATAATTTAGTAAAAGATTCGGCAAAGCTTTACAAGGTTTTATACTTTAGTGAAAGTTTCGTCAATATTTTACAATGTTTTATAATTTAGAAAAGGATTTCTCAAGATTTTACAAGATTATATAATGAAATGAGAGATTCACCACCAAAATATATATATAAACATAATATAACATTGTTAAAATAGCCTTCATATTTTCCTATATATCATGAAGATTCACTCATTTATTATACATACAAATTTAGGGAGGGTTCTTAATATTTTACCTGTTGTGCAACATGATTACTAGAGGATGGGTGGTGGGGACAGATCCTAGATTAAATCATGTAGATGGTAGTTAGATTAATGGCTATGCGTTAACTTGAGAGAATAACACCACAAAAGCATAGCATCTTGAGGAGGTGTGACAAACCAAGAGTTGGAGTACTGATGTCCATGAGTAGTGTTCTGGAAGGAAAATACATCTGGAAGCATTTAGAGAAGTCCAAAGTTGAGAGGGCCCAATGGGTTTCAATAATGAATAAAATAGAATTGGTCAAGAAACCTCAGGAGGATGATGAGGTCGAGAAGGATGAAGAAAACCCTAGTCTAGGTATTGATAAAGATGATATAAAAATAATTCAAGGTCCTATGATTGTAAGCTAGCCTTAAAAAGAATGTAATTAGGAATGTGTACTAGAGATGCTAAGAATATTAAAAGAATTGGCATTAAAATTGGAAGTTCTATTTAGAACTAAAGAAGTTATTGTATCATGTAATGGCATTGTTGTTTTTGTAGGTATTTAATGAAGCAATGGAGAGGATGACCCTGCAAGTCATAAGGTTGTTGATAATACAAGGATTGAACATCACAATGAACTAAGACCTTAGATCCTAGAAGGTATGAAAACCTTCAAGAGGGTGCCAGGGAAGATAATCTTATACGATATGAAGACTTTGATGATGAGGAAGCAATGATTGTCCAAGGATGTTCAAGTGGAGAACCTGAGCCCAAATTTGTTGAAAATCAAGAGAAAAGAGAAAAGGAATTTACCAAAGAATATTTCCAAAGAGAATTTGGATTGGAACCCAAATCATGAAGATAATGATGTGTAAGTTGACTTGCAAGATCTTGTTGATAATCAAACATCAGAAACCATCCACGAGGAAGAGGAAACATAGTACCACATAGTACGATTGGGAAAAAGGAATTGTGATAGACTTTAGTACCTAATAGCATACTCTATAAGACATTAAATAATTCCAATTACAATGATGGCATAGAAGGGTAAAATTTAAACTGAAGAACATAGAAGATGATGAAGACAAATGCATGTTCAGATTTAAAGACATTCTCTAGAGAAATGTTTGCACGAGGATGATTGATGTTCAAGGAATGTCCCAAGTGGAATTGTTTAATTTAATAACATATAATGAACATAAAAGGAATATTTCATGTATATAGTAGGCCAATTTTGAATGTGAAGAAAGGATAGTAAGTGAAATATTGAAGACGATTGCAACCATGTTAGCATATTAAGGATGTATGCTTAAAATGATGAGGGTGATATGTTCTTTAGAGACAAACCTATGTGGAAATTGGGTTTCCAAGGAGACAAAGTGAATAGTAATTGGAGAAAATGGAAAAGGAGATGGAAATATTGTGGAAAAATAGAGTATATGCAAGGAGTGTAGAAGTGCAGAAACATTGAGTTGAGTGGAGAAAATGCAACATTAGTTTGAATGATTGAATGAATGATAGCCTTGTTGAGTGGGTGATAGCTTGAGGAATTTTTTATTGTGACAAGAAATTTCTGACCCTAGATGATGGAGGAAGGGTTGACGAAGAATCAGTCAGAGAAAATGGAAATGTAGCAACAAAATAGGTCAAATATGGTTGTACAAGTGTGCCATGGGGACAAGGAGTGTTGTTTTATCTAAAATATCTGATGTTACATTTGCATATGAAACTAATTCATGTGAGGGTGTGTGTAAATTAATCCCAATATTATATCAATTGAACTCACAAAATTGTTTGAAAACTATGCAAGAAACACTCAAAAGGAGACTAAATATGTTGAATAACACAAAGTGTTGTTGATATTAATTTACACCATCCGTAATTAAATAGATATAGGCTTCTTTCCATGTATATAATCCAAGTATTCAAAAGCATAAAGATGCTATTCGAATTAGTACAAAAGCATGCTTACTAAACTAGTCAAAATCCCCCATAGGTGCATAAAGCACTTTCCAAACTAGTGAAGATGCTCATGAATTTGTTGAATGAGTTGGTACAGTTGATAAGTGAAGGAAAGCGGAATTTATAATGATTTTAGATGAGGAAAATAAGGAAGGTGAGTTTTTTAAAAAAACAAGACAATCTACCTTAAAACTAGATTTACATTTTCTTTAAACTACAGAAAAAGATGGAAACCCTGGATAAGGCAGGAAAGCACACTTACTAAACTGGGTTGTCTTTTAGTTGGAAAAATATTATCCAGAATATTTCCAAAGCCCTCCAGGAGGATTTTTTAGCAATTTTGACCACAAAAATGCAAGTGGATGCAACCTAGCTAGTGTACGATCTAGGAAATTAATAAAAAAGATTAATTATTTTATCCTAAGTATTAGAATGGGTTTTGATTATTCCAACACCCCTCTTAAGCATGAATTTATGTACACTATCATAAATTTTTTAGATATATAGGTCCTAGAAACAAGGATTACTCACCCTTTACATACTGCTTGTCCATACAAAACAAGGAAAGAGGCAAAACCACAAAGGGGAAAATCCTCCCTTAAACATGGACATGACCAAAATTGTAAGAAATATTTTCTTCAATCAGTATTCACCACATGATCACCTATCCCCAGCAATGATTTGAGATTTCTGAAAGTCTTCTCAGAAAAAAAAAAAAAACTAGGTGAATATGTCTGTAATGTGCTCAGATGATGCGCAATAGAGCATAGAAATGATCCCATCATGCACAAGTCCTATGATGTAGTGCATACTGGATCAATTGATATTCAAATAGTACTTTTGTTTTCAAAATAGATGATTGTAGAAGTCTCATAATCGGTCCCAAAATATCCAAGTATACCCTGCAACCACAAACATTGAGTAGTTGCATTCACAACTCCTCGGTATTCTCCATCTGTAGATGAAAGTGAGATTGCACTTTGCTTCTTACTTGACTAGTTGATTGGTCCATATGAAAGAATAAAATGTTTAATTTTCATATGCTTAGCTAATACATCAGTATTTCATTTCATTTTCATAGCAAAAGCATATAAGCAGGACCATTGAAAGAAACAGTATCACAAGAACAACACAGATTTATCTTGGGAAAACCCTAAAGAAAAAAACCCAGCAAAAGATTCCTCAATATAGATGCCCCAAAAAGGTAAAAGATAAAACCAGCAAAGAGATCAAAGCCTGATCCTCCTCGTTCTCTAGCTACTTCTCTCCTCCACAAGTGCGCTACTCAAGTGAGTGTGTGTGTCTCAAATGAGGAGCACTACACCTCTATTTATATTCATCCGTTCACTTAAGTTAACTCATTTGATATGTAGGCTCGAGTTAAATCATGTAGGCTCGAGGTACATATGTAGGATCAAGTAACCACACTGGGGTGTTGTTGACCCACGTTTACAATTAGAGGGGACTACCTCATGACTCTTATTAGTTATTCCGATTAGGAGCATCGGGGTACAGTGTAATACAAGTGGTTCTCCCGATAGGACAATTGGGGACCGCAAAAAGATACATATAGAATATTCTTTGAAGTTACAATATTTCAACACTGATAACCCACCTTTACAATTAGAGGGGACTACCTCATGACTCTTATTAGTTCTTCCGATTAGGAGCATCGGGGTACAATGTAATACAAGTGGTTCTCCCGATAGGACCATCGGCGACCACAAAAATATACATATAGAATATTATTCAAAGTTACAATATTTCAACACTCCCCCTTAACGAGAAGGGTATTCTACAACAACATCAACAAAAAGAGTAGAGATAGGGGACATCATCAACATTAGCAGGGTAACACATCTATAAATCATTGGAGGCTTTTCAACATTATGTAGTCTTCATCTTCAATCTTCAGTCTTCATCATCAGCAACATCTTTAGTCTTTGATCAGCAACATCTTCAGCATTTTGATCTTTCAATTAGCAACAACATCTTTAGCACTTGGACCTTTCGAACAGCAACATCTTCAGCACTTTGACTGTTCGATCAGCAACAACATCTTCAGCATTTTGACCTTTCGATCAACAACATCTTCAACACTTTGAATTTTCGATCAGCAACAACATCTTCATCATTTTGACCTTTTGATCAGCAACATCTTCAACACTTTGAATTTTCGATCAGCAACATTATCATCAACACTTTGCCCTTTCGATCAGCAACAACATTATCATCATCATATTCTGATCTATCGATCATAATCATCATCACATTCTGATATTTCGATCAGAAACATCGTCATCATACTCTAATCTTTCAATAAAAAACATCATCAACATAGAAACATCATCATCATACTCTGATCTTTCTATCAGTACATCATCATACTCTGATCTTTTGATCAGTACATCATCATCATCATACTCTGATATTTCGATCAGTACGACATCATCAGCAACAACCTGCAATCCATGTCACATCCCCGACCCTCCGACTGGCAAAGAGGATGCGACCAAACACCACAACAAGCATACAGGAAAACAGCCCCATGAACATGAACAGTCATCAATGCTGATATTAAACAAGATTAACAGAATGCACACTAATATGCACAAAACATAAAAGGGTACAATCCATCATACGAGATGCATAATTCATCAACATACAGTGGAAGCAAACATATACATTCCAGCATTGAACATGTCCATCATAATTCATGAAACAGTAGATTAAATTGCAGAGATGAGATAGTCAGCAGTACTTATCTTTTGATGAAGAATTCTCCCACAACCAGCTACGTCGCTGCAACATTCCACCCAACCATAGGCTAGCGTGCTCATCAATCTCTCAGCATCACTGCCACCCCCGACCTGGGCATGATTCCTCAAGGAATAAGGGTCGATGTAGGCTTACACATAGCCAAGGTTCACCAAGCATAGCCAAGCCAACTCTGTTGGGTTTATCAAGCCATCAAGGAGCTAGGATAGGCTAAATGCCAAGTTGGTGGCCTCAACACCAGTCTTCTCATGCATACACATCCTCTAATCCCACTCACAATAGTTCGAAGACCAACCACTGCATACCGCAGCAACAAAATCCCTTCACAGCCATGTGAAGAAGGCAAGACAACCAGGGACAATCCCTAACCAACAGGTGAGACATAGCTCAAGTCCACAAGACAACTCATAGTTGTTCTTGGCCCTAGCATGGCCAAAAAAACTCAGCAACAACCCAAAAACCAAGGTACATCAACAGCCACAACCCCACAATGAATGAGGGCAACAATCCACAGCCCACAATGGATAATAAACAGAACTCCCAGCATAGCCATGGGAAACTCAACCAACGGATGTGGCAATCAACAGTCAATGCGCAATGAGAACGATGTCAGCTTTACATAGTCCCAACATAGGGGAAGAAAACGTCTCACTAGGAATCCATAGCGGCCAAAAACGTAATTGGGCACCACAGCCAACAAAACGCAGGGAAGACAACAGTCCCAAAATGTAATTAGTGAGCACGGATCACAACATGGGAAAAATGGCTTCAAATGGTTTGTGCGTGAGGAAAACTTGCACCAGACTCCCAAATATAAAGAAGACCACAACGGTCACCACTTAAGGGAGACAACAGTCCGTCCTGGAAAACTAAGCAAGCGAAAAATACTTACATAGGCCGCACCGGGGAAGAGACTACATACTCTTAGCCTGTGTGTGAGGAGAAAGGACGCGACCATCCCTGCGTGAAGATGAACAGCTCTGCCTATGCGCGAGCATGAAAAGACAATGGCTCTCCGTGAGGATGAACAGACCACCCTCATGAAGGTCAAGACCAGGCGTGGGGAAAAACATACAACGGCCATAATGGCCTCGTGGAGAGAGTTTCTTCTGCCCCACGCGAGTGAAGAGGAGAGTCTATTGGTGGAGTGGGTATGTGGGCAAGGATGGATAGTCCTGCCACACCCACCACCACTCAGCATTAGTTACCCCAACTAACAAAATCAAGACATTAAAGCGGTTGGGTGAGACAAGGAAGATGGAAAATCAAACAAGGGTAACACATGGGTTCCCGCCCATAGACCAAGGTTGACATCCCTCACCCCCTTATCCTTTGGAATCATACCCTTTTCATTTTAATGTTGCACTGCTGTAGCTGGTTGTGGGTTTATTTTGATTGATGTGCGTGTTTACATGATGCCGAATTATAATGTGCCGGATAGCACGATATACTATCAGCAACTATTCCCATTGCTGAAACATACATAATCGAATCGATGGTGGGGATTTTCCCTTTAGCTCCTCACCATGATTAATTACATTATATACATCATGCAAACGGGGTCAAAACCGGGGTGTTACATTCCCCTCCCCCTTGGAATAACACTGTCCTCGGTGTTCCAATACATAGGAATACATATACAATACATATACAATTGCACATTAAAATTTCAAAATTTTGCAGATCTATCCCACATTCAATCATTCACTATGAACGTGCAAGACCAAGCCCCTTGACTTCCACGGACTTCTCCTGCTGGTTCTCAGCTTCCAGCTTATCCCAAAGTCTAGGAACTTTGCGACCGTTGCCCTCATCATGTTCCCTCATTGGACAGTCCCAGCGTAAATGATGTCCTCCGCATTCCCAGCATTTCACTCGATGCTTCATCTTTACCTGCTCAATTTCCTTTGAGTCTTCATGCCTGGACCGTTTCTTAATGGGTCACTTGGACGAATGTCTCATCGCTGATCCACCTTCCTTTCTCTTGTCGATTGCTCCCAGAAGGCTTTTCACCTCTCTTTGCAAACCAATAGAGTCTTTCAAAATCTGGTGGTTCATTTCATTCTTCCTTTTCTGTATGTTGAGCATCTCCCCAAGATTTTCTTGGGTCTTGGAAATCATTTGAAGGAGACTTCCAGCCAAGTCCAACAACTTTTGATCTACTTCCATGATCAATGTGCATCACCGGGTTTCACTTTTCTCACTTGTGAAATGCACCATTGAAATTCTATCAGACCAAGCATAATATAGACATTAAAATCAGTTAGTTAATTACCCAATCGGCATGACAGTCCAAGTCTCATCAAGGAGGCTTTCATATTTTTCATGCCTTCCCAATAGGCACATGAGCTCATTCATGTCCATCCTTGGGCAGGGAATTAACTATTCTAGCATTCATAACAGCTTTCAACAAATACACACATTTGATTTTCAGTCATACATGCATTCAACAATCTTATTATAATAGTCAAGCTTCACCTTGTGAGATTCTAGCCAATCCACATGCTTCATTCTGACCTTGGGTGTGAAAACTACACCACTTCTAAAAATGAAGATTTTCACCAAATCTTAGCATTTTACACACAATCTGCATTTTGGACTGGGTGCCAACTTCAGCCACCTGTAAAATCCACTGAAAAACTACTGAAAAATCCTACTGGAAAATAGTCGAAATCTGCTAGAAAATCCCACTTGAAAATCTCAAAATTTTCCTCTGCAGAATCGGCTCTCATTTTGGCTATCAGTCCGATGTTTCGGCGGTCGAAATAGCTAATTTCCTCCACTGCTCATTGGCTGTCGGATCCACTAATCACTGTCACGTCGCCAATTGGATCTTCTAATCCTTCAGAAGGATAGTCCATTGGACAGCCGCAACGACGGACGCTCAATCCACTAACTTCATTCGACGTAGCTCATCGACTGTCGAAAGCTCTATCCACTAACCATCGTCGATGGCCGATGATTTCCAGACTTAGTAATTTTTTCAAAACTTTCCCTTTTGTCTTCCTTTTCATCGCTTGATCGGCTCTATTTTCTTCTTTGTGTCGGTGAAATAATTTCATCAACAGCCGCAACGGCGGCCCAACATCCTTGATCTTCTCCCGATTGGCAGCCAAATCTGCTGTGGCACACCCTAATCGGCATCGACAGTCACTTCTCGTTGGGAGACTTAGTGCTTTCGGCTTCAGAAACGGTGGCACGCAAAACACCATCTTCTTCCAGTGGCAGTCTTTCCTCATCGGCAGGCTAGTGATTTTGGCTTCTGAAACAATGGCAAGGAAGAGTGAGGGAAAGGAAGAGTTTCTTGAAAAGGGAGTTCAGTGTTGGGGATCATGTTTACCACAGAGTGAGGGCAAGGAAGAGTTCCTTGAAGCTTGGAAGTTGTGCCAAGTTTTCACCAAGATACTGTGGGTCGTTTGAAGTGCTTGAAAGAATAGGGCCAGTTGCATATAGACTTGCATTTCCTGCTAGCACTAGAGCTCATAATGTTTTTCATGTTTCTTTGCTTAAGAGATATGTACATGATCCTAACCATGTGATAAATTGGGATGTGATTCAGGTGGAACCCGAGGGAGAGTTTCGAATCGAGCCAATGTGCATCCTCGACAGGAAGGTCACAATGCTCCAGAACCGGGCGATAGGTAAGGTAAAGGTGCAATGGGAGCACTACAGACCTGAAGAGGCTACTTGGGAGCTGGAGGATGCCATGCGATTGGCACATCCATTTTTGTTCAATTTTGCGGAACACTGAGGCGATACCAATGTAGCATTTTGTTCAATTTTGTAAAGCACTGAGGACAGTGCTATTGAAGGGGGAGGGGAATGTAACACCCCAGTTTTGACCCCATTGCATTAGATGTATATGATGTATATATTGTAAATGATCATGGTGTGGAGCTAAAGGCCAAGGCCCCACCATTGATTGGTTATGCTATGGTTCAGATTTAAATTTTCATCGATGGTATATCGGGGCATGCAGCATACATTAAGTTTCAGCATCATGTAAATATGCATATTTAATTAAAATGAACCCGACCAGCTATGATCGCAACAACTAAATTGAGAAGGGGCATGATTTTCACAAGGATAAGGGTGTGGGGGAAGTTGTCAAACCTTGGCTAATGAGGGAAAAACCCATGTGTCACCACCTTGTCTTACCCAACCACCTCCATTAGGAATTGCTACTGGTGGTTGAGGCAGTTATTGTTTTTGGGAGTGGGGTGGAAGGACTGTCAGTCCTTGCCTACACGCACACTCCACTAGCAAGGAAACACTCACGAATTCTCTCCACTGTGCGTTACCTCCATAGTTTGTTCATTCCTCTCTATTGTCTACACATCCACACACAAGCTGGGAACTATTTATCCTCACGCAGGGACCATATCCTGTCCATTATCCCCACACATAGGTATTCTTCTACTTTGGGCTCACACAGCAAGCTGGGGGGGGCTGTGGATTTTCATCCACGGTTTCCCTGTGAAGGGTTGTTCGCGTTTTCGGTCGTGTGTATGTTTTTCCTTACCAATTCGTGGCCTGTACATATGTTGCCTCTACCCAGTTGTGAAATTGGTGTTTCTTTCCATCCTTGGACTATGAACTTGGTGACTTCACTGTTCAGATCAGGTCGCTGATTTTCCCCATGCTGTTGGCTGTGTTTGCCATGGTCTTCTTTACATTTTTGGGACTATTGTAAATTTGCTTGAGAGTCATTTTGGCCATGATAGGGCCAAGAATGACTCAGGAATTGGCTTCCTTGTCTTAAGCTGTATCAGCTGATTGATTGCATGTGTGCAATGGTTAGTCTTTGGACTATGTATGGAGTAGGGATGGGGGCTTGCTTTGCTTGATAACCTGGTGATTGGAAACTACACAGATAGAGCTAGAGGGCTGGCTTTCTTCTCCACAACACCTGAAGATTACTGGAAGGGAATGCAAGGCCTGAGGGACTGTGTAGTAGAGAAGGGACTGGTTCCTTGTGTTGGTTTTGTGTGGGTGTCTTAGAAGCCAGGATAGTTCTAGTGTAGGTGTTCTCGACTCTGTAATGAGCTCACCAGCTTAGCATTTAGCCTTTCCCACCTCCTGGATGGCTTGATAAACCCAACTGTGTTGGCTTGGCTATGTTTTTTGTATTCTTGGCTATGTATCAGCCTGCTAGTTCCCTTATTCCTTAGAGAATCATGCCCAGCTCGGGGGTGGCAGCGTTGCTGAGAAATTAAGGAGCACGTTGGCCTATGTTTGGGTGGAACGTTGCAACGACGTAGTTGGTTGCAGAATGAGTTCATCATAAGATAAGTGATCTTGTTCATTTTTACTTCTGCAACCATATTTTCTATTAATGAATGTTATGAACATGTTGAATGAATGCATGTATGAATGTACGTTGAATTCCGTTGTGTCTGATAAATAATTGTAGCTGTGTATGATAAACAATTGCAAATGTGCATGTTTTACTTCAATGCATTTCTTTTAGCATTCTGTTTCAGCAATTTTATGCATGTACATGTTCATGGGGCTCTTCGTCCGGATGGTTAACGCCATGGAGTCGCGCCCTCTTCGCCGGTCGGAGGGATGGGGACGTGACAATCCACAACTCAAAGACAAAAAGTCTTTAGATCACTTTTGTACTTAAAGTCCAGGGATGATACAATCCCACCACATTCTCGACAACCGAAGTTACCGGATTAATTACGGGAGAATTAGTCCCTATCACTTTAGGACTAAGTCCAAGGACGATGCAATCCTACCACATTCTCGAAGACTGAAGCCACCAGATTGATTAAAGGAGAATCAGTCCCTATCACTTTAGGACTATGTCCAAGGATGATGCAATCCTACCACATTATCGAGGATCAAAGCCACCGTATTGATTATGGGAGAATCAGTCCCTATCACTTTAGGACTATGTCCAAGGATGATGCAATCCTACCACATTCTCGAGGACCGAAGCCACTGGATTGATTACGGGAGAATCAGTCCCTATCACTTTAGGATGATGTCCAAGGATGATGCAATCCTACCACATTCTCGAGGATCGAGGTCACCGGATCTATTATGGATAGATGTCCCGAGATGATACAATCCCTCTTCATTCTCAAAGACCGAGGTCTCTGGATCACTTTAGGGCAAGTGCCCAGGGATGATACAATCCCACCACATTCTCAAGGACCGAGGTCACCAGATCTATTGTGGACAGATGTCTTGGGATGATACAATCCCTCTTCATTCTCGAGGATCGAGGTCTCTGGATCACTTTAGGGAAAATTCCCAGGGATGATACAATCCCACTGCAACATCACTACTCCCCCTTTCGAGGAAGGTCTTTCTGAACAACACCAAGCTTGTCTCGAAAGTGTTCGAACTCTACTCGAGGCAGAGGCTTCGTCAGTACATCGTCATCCAAACCATCATCATCTACATCTTCAGTATGTGAATACTGCACTATCACCATCTATATATCCAGTATGTGAATACTGAAATATCATCTATATCTTCAGTATGGGAATACTGAAATCATCATCATCTATATCTTCAGTATGGGAATACTGAAATCATCATCATCTATATCTTCAGTATGGGAATACTGAAATCATCATCATCTATATCTTTAGTATGGGAATACTGAAATCATCATCATCTAAATATTCAATATTGGAATACTGAAACATCATCATCTCTATATTCAGTATAGAAATACTGAATCACCATCATCTGCATCTATAGTATCATCATCTGCATCTTATCTTGTATGTAGAAATACCAGATTTCTATGTGTTACATCGGAACACAGGGTTCTTTATCATCACAACTATGGTTATCACATAGAATCATTATAGTATCCATCTTTAGGTCAAAGAGACCTGATATATGCTTCTGAAGCCATATGGCTTCACAACTTAGTAGAGCAATCTGCTATGTATTTTGCTTCAACCGTGCTAAGAGAAACACTAGACTATTTCCTACTAAACCATGAACTCATAGCAGACCTCAAACAAAAGCATCTACCTAATGTGCTTTTCCTATCTGAGATACTTCCAGCCCAATCTGCATCTGTGTAGCCATACAATCTATACTCATGGCTACCATCATAGTATAGACCAAAGTCTATAGTCCCTTTCAGATATCTCATCACATGTTTTGCAGCTACTAGGTGAACCTGTTATTGGTTGAACAATATATTGACTTAAGGTTTTCACAACAAAACAAATGTCTGGTCTGGTATTTTTTAAGTACATCAATGACCCAATGATCTGTCTGTAGTGAGTCACATCCACTAACTCTAATGAGTCATCAACTAATAGCTTCAGGTTGGAGTCCATGGGTGTGGCCATGACTTTGCATTCCAACATATTGAATCTCTTCAATATTTCTACCGCATACTTTCCCTGGTTGAGAAATATTCCTTCTGAACTTTGCCATACTTCTAGACCTAGGAAATAATGCATTAACCCAAGGTCTTTCATCTCAAATTCTTCTGCTAGTTTCTTCTTGCTTTCCATGATCTATTTCTCATTCCCTGCCAAGAATAAGTCATCCACATATAGTAATAGAATGACAGGTTCATCTTCTACAACCTTGTAGGAAAGGTTAGGATCGACTTTACTCTTGGAAAATCCCATGCTCATCAGGAAGCTATCTATTCTTCCATACCAAGCTCTGGGAGCTTGCTTCAGGCCATAAAGGGCCTTCTTCAACTTACATACTTGATTCCACCTGTCTTCAACTTCAAATTCTCGTGACTATTAGATATAAAACTCTTCCTCAATCATACCATTAAGGAAGGCTTTTATTTACTTCATCATGGAAGAAACTACCATGATAGTTTTGAAGGAAGTGTACCTTGCTTCCTGGAGTAAGTGTCTCTTCAGAATTAAACCTCTAGCCACAAGTCTTATCTTACTTCTACCAGAAACTTATCTTATCTTGCAAATCCATTTGGAAGATAAAACATTCTTACTTTCTGGTTTGACTACTATATCCCAAACATCATTCTAGTATCATAACATCTTCTATGAGTTTGTCTTCTTAGGTCATCAACATATCCTAGTCTTCTGCATTCAACCTTGAAGATTGGAACCCACTTTTACTCTTGGTAAATTTCGATCCATCATGAAGTTATCCATCATGTCGTACCATGTCGAACTCAAATATAATTTTCTATAGTCACTCCCTTGAAGTGGAGTATCATCTTCCCTCTTCATTCTATATAGGTGGTTCTATGCTTGATATATACTGGTCAACAGAGTATGTCATGTCATAGTCTATTCTTTCTGAGGCAAATCATGAACCTTGCTTTGTACACTTGTTCTTGTAGATCCATATGGAAGATACTACATACTTCCCTTTATGTCTCGAAATCATATCGTATACATCATTCCCCATGATCAACTGTTATTCTTTGATCATAGCTTCTTTCATAGCATTCTTTTCTTCATCTTGAGTTATCTATTGTACCCATGGTGGTCTTCATCCTTCAAGGTGGATCTACCGCTCTCTGAAGCTCTTTCTTCCGTCATGGTGTCTCTAACCCTGGGACCTTCAGATTCATGTTTATTGGAGTGAATCTTGAATTGTCATCACTTGTTCTTCGCAACAAGTCTCATCCTTATTTTCTTGTAGGAGGTTGTATAGGACCTTTCCTACAATTCAAATTCACCAGTTGCATGGTTAGAACTATTTCATAAAATGACAAATTCTTATGCATCATGCAACTATTTAGACAATACAACATTCATCCATATCTCACATAAACTTTCTAGATGCCTTCCATCTCTACCATGACATCATTGAGATTGTGCACTAATCCAATATGTTATCAAAGAGGTTTGATAAGTAGCAATGGAGAGTTGTATAGCACCATGAGCTACTTACTCATCATATGCATATTAGTAGTATACAGTCATTATGTCACATCCCCATGCCTCCAACCGGCGAAGAGGACGTGAACCATACTAAATCCGACGGGGCTAAGAGCCCATGAACATGAAAATTTACAAAAATTGCATAAACAGAATGCTTAAACAAATTTGAACTAAAATATGCACACATGATTATTCATCATGCACAGATGCAATTTAATCCTCATGCACAGCGGAAACCAACAACATTCATACATGCATTCATTCAACATGTTCATTTCATTTTCATTAACAGTAAATATAGAATTGCAGAGGTAAAATACACAAGATCACTTATCATATGAATAATTTGATCCGCAACCAGCTATGTCGCTGCAACGTTCCACCCAACCATAGGCCAGCGTGTTCCTTAATCTCTCAACAGCGCTGCCACCCCTGAGCTAGGAATGATTCTCCAAGGAACAAGGGAACTAGCAGGCTTACACATAGCCAGGGATATGCAAAACATAGCCCAGCCAACACAGTTGGGTTTACCAGGCCATTAAGGAGTTGGAGAAGGCAGATTGCTAAGCTGGTGAGCTCATTACAGAGCCAAGGACACCTACACCAGAACTAGCCTGACCTCTAAGACACCCATCCACACCCAACACAAGGAATCAATCCCTTCTCTGCTACACAGTCCCTCAGGCCCTGTATTCCCTTCTAGTGATATTCAGGGGTGATGGAGAAGAAGGCTAGCCCTCTAGCTCTGTCTATGTGGTTCCAGCCACCAGGTTTATCAAGCAAATCTAAGCCAACATCCCTGCTCCTCTCACAGTCCGAAGACCAACCATTGCACACAAGCAACTAAGTCAGCTGTCACAGCCTAAACAGGAAAATGACTTCTGAGTCATTATTGGCCCTATCGTGGCCAAAATGACTCTCAGGCGAATTTACAACAGCCCCAGCATGTAAGGAAGACCACAACAACCAAAACCAACAACGTGGGAAAACACAGCCCATCCTGGGCAACGAAATCACCAAGAAAACATATACAGACTGATTTGGGGAAGAAATTACAGTCTCCCAGCCTGTGGGTGAGCGTGAGCAACAATGCTGAAACCACAATCAGCTGGTGGGGAGTGGATACGACCACATCAACCACAAATCCACGGGGAAAGAAAATACGTGGGTACAACCCAGAAATTTCTGTGCGTGAAGAACAAAAACGGGAAGGAATCCCTCTGCATGAGAATGCACAGCAATGGAGAGGACGCGAAATTGCAGGAGAAAATTGTGTGGGTAAAACCCAGGAAAATTCCTGTGCATGAAAGCAATGAGCGGCCAAATGGGAAGTGCGTGAAGGTGAAGAGCTACCAGGAGGACGTGAATTTGTAGGTGCCTGCACGTTTTTGCAACTCATGGGAGAGAGTGGTGAATTCCCTACGTGAGTGAAGAGTGTGTGAGGGTTTCCCTTCCATTCTGAAGTCAACTGCTGTGGTGGAGTGTGCATGGGGGCAAGGACTGACAGTCCTGCCACCCCACTCCCAAAATAATTAACTGCTTCAACCACCAGTAGCCATTCTTCAATGAAAGTGGTTGGAATAAGACAAAGAAAGAAGACACATGGGTATTTTCCCTCATTGGCCAAAATTGGACAAATTTCCCCACCCTTATCCTTGGGAGAAATCATGCCCCATTCGATTTAGTTGCCGTGACCGTAGCTGGTTGTGTTCATTTTAATTATAGATCCATATTTACATGATGACCAACATTATATATGCCGCATGCCCCGATATACCATCGGTGACGAATTTAAACCCAAGACATAGCATAACCGATCAATGGTGGGGCCTTGGCCTTTAGCTCCACACCATGATCATTACAATATATATACATCATATACATCTAGTGCAATGGGGTCAAAACCGGGACATTACATTCCCCTCCCCCTTCAATAGCACTATCCTCAGTGCTTTAAAAAATTTGAACAAAATGCTACACTGGTATCGCCTCAGTGTTCTGCAGAATTGAACAAAAATGGATGTGCCAATCGCATGGCATCCTCCAGCTCCCATGTAGCCTCTTCAGGTTCGAAGTGCTCCCATTGCACCTTTACCTTCCCTATGGCTCGGTTCCGGAGCATTGTGACCTTCCTGTCGAGGATGCGCATTGGCTCGATTTGGAACTCTCCCTCGGGTTCCACCTGAATCACATCCCAATTTATCACATGGTTAGGATCATGTACATATCTCTTAAGCAAAGAAACATGAAAAACATTATGAGCTCTCGTGCTAGCAGGCAATGCAAGTCTATATGCAACCAGCCCTATTCTTTCAAGCACTTCAAATGGCCCACAGTATCTCGGTGACAACTTGGCACAACTTCCAAGCTTCAAGGAACTCTTCCTTGCCCTCACTCTGAGGTAAACATGATCCCCAACACTAAACTCCCTATTCACCCTATGCTTATATACATAGCTTTTCTGTCTGTCCTGTGCTGCTTTCAGCTTCTGCCTGATCTTTACAACCTCTTGCTCCATTTCCTTGAGCAATTCTGGTCCAAGCACAATCCTGTTCACTGGATTATCCCAAGTCATTGGTGTTCTACACCTTCTTCCATACAAAGCTTCATATGGACTCATTCCCAAGGATGCTTGATGTCCATTGTTATAAGCAAACTATACCAAGTGCAAGTAATCTTCCCACTTGGTTGGTTTCTCCATCACATACATGCGAAGCATATCTTCAAGCACCTGATTAACTCTCTCGATCTGCCCATCTGTCCGAGGATGGTATGTAGTGCTGAAGTTTAGCTTTGTACCCAAATCTGCAAACAACCCCTTCCAAAAGTTGGAAGTGAACTTGACATCTCTGTCAGAGACTATTGCCTTCGGCAATCCATGCAATTTGAATATCTCCTTCATGAATATCTTTGCAATGTCACCAGCCTCATATGTAGACTTAACCGGTATAAAATGTGCTGCCTTTGTCAACTTGTCTACAACAACCATGATAGAATCATGTTGTCTCCAAGTCATTGGAAATCCTATAATAAAATCCATGGAAATAACTTCCCATTTCCATTCTGGAACTGGCAAAGGCTGCAACAAACCTGCAGGACGTTGATGCTCAACCTTTACCTATTGACATTTCATACACCTTGAAATGTACTCAGCCATATCCTTTTTCATACCTGGCCAAAAGTACTGCTTTCTAGCTGTAGCAATTGTCTTCTGATATCCTGGGTGACCAGAATACGGAGCTTGATGGATTTCATCCATAACAACTCTCCTCAAATCTGCTACATTTGGAATATAAACTCTTCCTTTAAATGTGAGAAGTCCATCTTCTTCCAATTTATATCCCTCATACCTCTTCTCAAGACTCTGCTGTTGCAACTTGTCTTTTACCTGCTCATACAATTCATCTCCATCAACATGACTAACAATATGCTGCCTCAAATCTGACTGGAAAATACTAAGAGATGCCACATGCATTCCTTGCATTTTCCTACTGAGTGCATCCACTACCTTATTCTATTTTCCCTTTATGTGCTTGATTTCAAAATCAAATTCACATAAAAACTCTAGCCATCTTGCTTGCCTAGCATTCAGAGTAGGTTGATCAAACAAATACTTCAGTTCACAATGATCTGTTTTGAGCTCAAATCTCCTACCCATCAAGTAATGTCTCCACATCTTGAGAGCATGTACTATGGCTGCAAGCTCTAGATCATGAGTGGCATAGTTCTTCTCATGCTCCTTCAGTTTTCTTGACTCATAACATATCACATGGTTGTCTTGCATAAGGACTCCTCCAAGCCCTTGTCCGCATGCATCGGTACATACCACAAAATATTTCTTTGGATCGGCAACCTTCAATATTGGTGCACTGGTGAGAAGACTCTTCAACTGCTGGAAGCTTTCTTCACACCTCGATATCCATTCGAACTTCATCCCCTTCTTTTGCAAAGAAGTGATGGCATGTGCAACTTTGGAGAATCCCTCAATGAATCTCTTGTAGTATCCTGCAAGTCCCATGAAAGATCTTACATCTGTCACATTTCTTGGAGTAGGCCAATTCGTAATGGCTTCTATCTTTTCAGGGTCCACAGATATACCCTCCTCTGAAATAATGTGACCCAAATACTGAATTCTATCTCTATAGAAGTTACACTTGCTCAGTTTTGCATACAACTGATGCTCCCTAAGCAATTTCAATGTCAATCTTAAATGCTCTTCATGCTCTTCCTCATTCTTAGGATAAACAAGAATGTCATCAAGGAAAACAAGAACAAACTTGTCCAAATACCTGCGGAAGACACTATTCATGAGGCACATAAATGTAGCTGGTGCATTGGTGAGGCCAAATGGTACCACTACAAACTCATAGTGCCCATACCTTGTCCTGAAGGCTGTCTTATGAATGTCTTCATCCTTGTTTCTCACCTGATGGTAACCAAACCTCAAGTCAATCTTGGAAAATACCCTTGCTCCTCTCATTTGGTCAAAGAGGTCATCAATCCTAGGCAAAGGATATTTATTCTTCACAGTAACCTTGTTCAACTGTCTGTAATCAATACATAACCTGAGCGTACCATCTTTATTCTTTACAAACAGAACTGGTGCTCCCCAAGGAGACACACTCGGTCGAATATACTTCTTTTCCAACAAATCTTGTAGTTGCATCTTCAACTCTAGCATCTCCGGTGTACTCATCCTGTAGGGTGCCTTGGACACTAGTGTTGCTCCTGGCACAAGCTCAATTGTGAAATCGATGTCCCGCTTTGGAGGAAGCCCTAGAATCTCATCAGGAAACACATCCCTAAATTCCTGTAGCACCTAATAGTCCTCCAACCTAGGAGTTTCATCTCTCGTTTCCTCCAAAATATGAGCTGCATACAACTGGAAACCCTTCCTACAGAACTTCTTTAACTGCATTGCCGAAACTTGCCTCACTGAAATCACCTTTGGAATACCTTTCACAACCACTAGGTTCCCTTCTTCATTCATACACTCAAAAGTCTTATTGTATCAATCAAGCTTCACCCTGTGAGCTTCTAACCAATCCATCCCAATGAGAACGTCATAGGAACCAAGCGGTAGAACATTCAGATCTACACGAGTGACCAATCCATCCATGACCAATGGACATTTCTCTACCACTTCACTGACCTTTCTCTTAGTTCCAGTGGCTAGTTGAACTAACCAAGACTTCCTATGCTTTACTTCCTTAAAGGCACAAATATCCACTACTCTAGGAGTAATGTAACTGTGAGTAGAACCAGGGTCAATCAAAATAGAAACAGATTGCTCAGCAACCTTACCTGCTACTTCAACTACAGCTGATTGGTGATCTACTTGACAGTCCTCCAGTGTTGCATAAATCCTAGGGACTGCCCTTGCTACCTGACCCACTGTTTCTTCTTCTTGAACATTATAAGCTGGTCTTGCACTCTCATTCTCGAGTGGACAATTTCTGTGCATGTGGGGTCCTCCACATTTCCAACACTGAAGTGGCCCTCTATTTTGTTGTGGATCCTTAGGCTTTTCTCCGGTCAGTCCAACTGGCTTACTCGCAGCTTGGGATGGCTGCTTCTGCTGATTCCTGAAGCTAGAAGGTTTGAAACCTTTCTTCCTTTGGTCAACCTTCTCATTCTTCTTGTCCTTCCATGTCTTATGGTAATCCGTCTTACCTTTGCTTTGCTCATAGCAATACTTAGCCTTTCTTATTACTTCTTCAAGAGTTCTAGGTTCATAAAACTCAATTCGATATCTGTAGGACTGAGGTAATCCACTCAAAAAATGCTGGACCTTTAACTTTTCATCTCTGATATATCGGACATACCTCAACAACTCCAAAAACTTATTTTCATACTCTTCCATGGTCTGCTGTCCCAATCTCAGCTCATGGAACTCCTTAATCTTGTCATCATAATACCTGTCAGAGAGGTATTTCTGCTTGAAATACTTCTTGAACTGCTTCCACTTAAGTCTCATTTCACTGATCCTCTTCACTTGCTTGAAGTGTTCACACCAAATGGATGCTCTTCCGTTCATATTAAATATGGCAACTCTTGCCTTCATGTTTCCTGAATAATCATGCACTTGAAAGTACTTCTTAATACCAAGAAGCCAAGCTTCAGCTTCCTGTCCAGTCTTTACTTCACCATCAAATGTAGGAGGTTTAGCTTTCTTAAATTCATCACGAGAGCGATCCCTATGGTGTCTCTTTCTTTTTCTTTTATGAGAAGAAGAACTTGAATCCTCGATG
Source organism: Pseudotsuga menziesii (assembly GCA_001517045.1). NCBI lineage: Eukaryota > Viridiplantae > Streptophyta > Pinopsida > Pinales > Pinaceae > Pseudotsuga > Pseudotsuga menziesii. The sequence goes on from LPNX010945026.1 coordinate 117,875, forward strand.
GATTCTTCAGAATTAGATGATCCACTGGGAGTCCTTCTCCTTCTCTTAGTACTGCTCTTACTACCTTCTGGTCTTGCTGTACCTCGTCCAGATTCTATCTTCTTATGCAAGTTTGTCAAATTCTGCAACATTGCAGCATTCAACTGATGCTGCTCTTCCTGGGCTTTAATCAAGCTTCTCATAGTAGCTGCAACATCTGACGGTGTCTCTTGGAATCTCCTTCCATTAGACTCTATATCGTCGTTTCTATTACGGACATTTTCTCCCATGGCACCTTCTGTTTGCTCGTAGGAATCCCAAGCATCATACCCATCATGGGTTCTCATAACGAAACCACCACTTACTTACCAAACTGCACTACTTGGAATATTGCCCTGGAAGGTGACTATGACTCTGCAAACGTGTTAATAACACAAACATTAGATGCATAGCATATAAATCAGAATCACTTACCTTTTCCTGGAATAACCATAAAATAACAATTTTCCCAAACACTAGATTTTTCTTCCTCAAGGAATGACTATCTGAAGGGGACGATGGGGGTCAAGGGGGATTGCATTCTTCCATTCTTCCTTCTGCCGAATCGGCTCCTCTTGCATTCTTCCTTCCGCCGAATCGGCTCCCGAAACACTCTCTCTTCTGATTTGGTAATTAGAGCAACTTGAACATCGGATGACGGCTGACTTTCACATTGGAAGCCAAATGGTTTTGACTTCCGCAACGGCAACTCACCAAACCTTAACTTCTTCCGATTTGGCACTTAGAAAAATTCGAACGTCGGACGTCGACTGACTTTCACATCGGAAGCCAAATGGCTTTGACTTCCACAACGGCGGCTCACAAAAGGCCAAATTCTTCCGACGTCCACTCTTACTTGGAGAAATATCAACGTCGGGCATCGGTTGACTCTTGGATCGGAAGCCTTAATGCTTCTGCTTCCACAATGGCGGCTCACAAAAGTCCGAATCCTTCCAATTGTTCAAACACTTAGGCGAATTTTCCAAAAATTCTTTTCGTCGGCAATCAGACCAATTGCTACGTCAGCGGTCTAACCCTTTTCACAGCCGCAACTGCGGGTTGTCAAATGCCAAATCCTTCTGCCACAGTGGAAGTCCTTCCACTTAGTGCTCCGATGAAGCACTGTTCAAAATACTTAGAAGGATTTTTGAAATTTTCCATTCATCCATTGTTTCGGCTGGGCAGAACGAGATACACCTCTGTCAGTTGCTCCCTCTTGGCCCATAGAGGCCCATTGCTGCAACCCAGAGCTCTGATACCATGCTGTCACATCCCCATGCCTCCGACCGGTGAAGAGGACGCGAACCATACTAAATCCGACGGGGCTAAGAGCCCATGAACATGAAAATTTACAAAAATTGCATAAACAGAATGCTTAAACAAATTTGAACTAAAATATGCACACAGGATTATTCATCATGCACAGATGCAATTTAATCCTCATGCACAATGGAAACCAACAGCATTCATACATGCATTCATTCAACATGTTCATTTCATTTTCATTAACAGTAAATATAGAATTGTAGAGGTAAAATACACAAGATCACTTATCTTATGAAGAATTTGATCCGCAACCAGCTATGTCGCTGCAACGTTCCACCCAACCATAGGCCAGCGTGTTCCTTAATCTCTCAACAGCGCTGCCACCCCTGAGCTAGGAATGATTCTCCAAGGAACAAGGGAACTAGCAGGCTTACACATAGCCAGGGATATGCAAAACACAACCAAGCCAACACAGTTGGGTTTATCAGGCCATTAAGGAGTTGGAGAAGGCATATTGCTAAGCTGGTGAGCTCATTACAGAGCCAAGGAAACCTACACCAGAACTAGCTTGACCTCTAAGACACCCATCCACACCCAACACAAGGAATCAGTCCCTTCTCTGATACATAGTCCCTCAGGCCCTGCATTCCCTTCTAGTGATATTCAGGGGTGATGGAGAAGAAGGCCAGCCCTCTAGCTCTGTCTATGTGGTTCCAGCCACTAGGTTTATCAAGCAAATCTAAGCCAACATCCCTGCTCCTCTCACAGTCCGAATACCAACCATTGCACACAAGCAACTAAGTCAGCTGTCACAGCCTAAACAGGAAAACGACTTCTGAGTCATTATTGGCCCTATCGTGGCCAAAATGACTCTCAGGCGAATTTACAACAGCCCCAGCATGTAAGGAAGACCACAACAACCACAACCAACAACGTGGGAAAAAACAGCCCGTCCTGGGCAACGAAATCACCAAGAAAACATATACAGACTGAGTTGGGGAAGAAATTACAGTCTCCCAGCCTGTGGGTGAGTGTGAGCAACAATGCTGAACCCACAATCAGCCGGTGGGGAGTGGATACGACCACATCAACCACAAATCCATGGGGAAATAAAATACATGGGTACAACCCAGAAATTTCTGTGCGTGAAGACCAAAAACGGGAAGGAATCCATCTGCGTGAGAATGCACAGCAATGGAGAGGATGCGAAATTGCAAGAAAAAATCATGTGGGTAAAAACCAGGAAAATTCCTGTGCGTGAAAGCAATGAGCGACCAAATGGGAAGTGCGTGAAGGTGAATAGCTACCAGGAGGACGCGAATTTGTAGGTGCCTGCACATTTTTGCAACTAGTGGGAGAGAGTGGTGAATTCCCTGTGTGAGTGAAGAGTGCGTGAAGGTTTCCCTTCCATTCTAAGGTCAACTGCTGTGGTGGAGTGTGCATGGGGGCAAGGACTGACAGTCCTGCCACCCCACTCCCAAAATAATTAACTGTCTCAACCACCAGCAGCCATTCTTCAATGAAAGTGGTTGGAATAAGACAAAGAAAGAAGACACATGGGTATTTTCCCTCATTGGCCAAAATTGGACAAATTTCCCCACCCTTATCCTTGGGAAAAATCATGCCCCATTCGATTTAGTTGCCGCGACCGTAGTTGGTTGTGTTCATTTTAATTATAGATGCATATTTACATGATGACCAACATTATATATGCCGCATGCCCCGATATACCACCGGTGACGAATTTAAACCCAAGACATAGCATAACCAATCAATGGTGGGGCCTTGGCCTTTAGCTCCACACCATGATCATTACAATATATATACATCATAAACATCTAGTGCAACGGGGTCAAAACTGGGACATTACACATTAATGCAAACAATCTATCATGCATAACACATCAACTGAATATAATGAAATGTATAACAAAACAATATCATGAAATGACAATTGAATACTTATCTTTTATTTGTTTCATGGGTAGACTCCGTCTTGATCATTCTGCTTTATCATCTTCTTCATTCATGAAATCATCATTTCTTATCCAAATTATAAGATGAATAAGAGGTTCTTCAAGAATTGAGTTCTTCATATTCCTCATTGCTTGAGGGATCTTCTTTGAATGGTGAGAGCTTGATCTTCAATTGCTCCCATCTTCTTCTTCTCTTCTTATGAGTCGAGCTGAAATAAATTACTTCCTTCTAGCATAAATTCTTTGCATGAATGAATCCCATGATCCTTGGAGGCTATTTAAGGTGGCTATCACCACTTTTTCATTCTCCACTTCTTCTTCTACCGCTTCAAGTTGTTTTGCATTCTGGATCTTCACATTCTTCAACTGTTTTCTCAAAGCCATATTCTGATTTAAGTTCTTATCTTCAAATAGCTTGATCAAGGAATCAAACATCTTCGTTGTCTTTAGGGAAGACACTTGTGGTACAATTTGATCTGTGATTGAATCAACAATGATCTTCTTGGCCTTGATCAAGTTCTTCTTGTGTAAGGCTTTGAGCCTCATCTCCGTATGGAACTGGAACCTCTCTACTTATGTAGGTGTCCAATTCATTTTATTTAGAGAGATCAAATACTTCCATGCTTGGAAGTTGTCAACTTTACCAAGCTTATCATCAAGCTGATGTGATAGATCACTTTGAAATGAGAACCTCAAATGCAAATAGCAAAAGATTAGATCTTACCGATTTGAGGTGTCCGTCCTGCTTCCAGAGCTAGCTAATTTAGGGTTTGTCAGAGAAAACCTAATTTTCAAAACTTGGAATATTTAATATCTGATTGGATAGAAAGATATATCTCTTCAAATGGAGCTGTCTAATGTACTCCTTTTCTGAAAACAGTGGAGGGAAGCTCCTGGAACAGGAAGCCCTAGTTTCCTAATTTCTTCTGCAGAAATGCCTGTCACTGTTTCTGCGATATATCTGAAATTAATGCTCCTATGTGTCTGAAATTTCTCAATAAGGTAACCTCGCATGTCCCTGATCCAACACCATAGGTTTCATCAGAATTGGTTTTACCAATTGGGATTTATGATCCTTTTCCCACGGTGACCTGTTACAAGACTGTTCAGAACAGCGAAGTTGTATGGACTTCCACATGTCACTGTTTCATCTTCTGGTTTTGAAATTCAGACCACAGAAATAAAATTCTGTGATATTTCTTGAACATCTTCAGGAATTCAATTTGGACCTCTGTATCCCAAGCTATAGCAATTGTCCCCAAGTGTCCTATTTAGGGATGAATTCTGGAAGAGGCTGGAACCCTAACTTGGAGGGATCATATCTCCCAAAATATAGCGAATATGAGGCTAAATTTTGGACACAATGTACATCAAGAGTGTATCTTAGGCCTCTACAATTTCAGCTCATGAACCTTCGCCCATCTCAGGATATAGCGAATTTACCAAAACTTAGCAGTTTTAGTATTTAGGGTTTTCTAGCTTGGGGTCAAACTAGGGTTTGACTTTCCTGGAGTTTCACCCAACAAAAAATATTGATCCAGGTCTCTAAACTTCGATTTTTATGAGGAAAGAAATCCTATGCTAGGCTCACTCAAAAATTCCTCTTCAGCAAGAAGCCCTAATTTCTTCCGGGGAGAGAGGGAGAGCTATTTTGCCTTGTGAAAGCTGTCCTATTTACGGTGGCTCTGATACCATGTTGAATTTTCATATGCTTAGCTAATACATCAGTATTTAATTTCATTTTCATAACAAAATCATATAAGCAAGATCATTGAAAGAAACAGTATCACAAGAACAACATAGATTTATCTTGGGAAAACCCTAAAAGGAAAAACCTAGCAAAAGCTTCCTCAATATAGATGCCCCAAAAAGGTAAAAGATAAAACCAGCAAGGAGATCAAAGCCTGATCCTCCTCCTTCTCCAGCTACTTCTCTCCTCCACAAGTGCGCTACTCAAGTGAGTGTGTGTGTCTCAAATGAGGAGCACTACACCTCTATTTATATTCATCTTTTCACTTAAGTTAACTCATTTGACATGTAGGATCGAGTTAAATCATGTAGGCTTGAGTTACATATGTAGGCTCAAGTAACCACACTGGGGTGCTGATGACCCACCTTTACAATTAGAGGGGACTACCTCATGAATCTTATTAGTTCTTCTGATTAGGAGCATCGTGGTACAATGTAATACAAGTGGTTCTCCCAGTAGGACCATCGGGGACCACAAAAAGATACATATAGAATATTCTTCAAAGTTACAATATTTCAACACTGATAACCCACCTTTACAATTAGAGGGGACTACCTCATGACTATTATTAGTTCTTTTGATTAGGAGCATCGGGGTACAATGTAATACAAGTGGTTCTCCCGGTAGGACCATCGGGGACCACAAAAAGATACATATAGAATATTCTTCGAAGTTACAATATTTCAACATAAACACATATCTAAAAGTTTATTTTCTATTATTGTTTTCACCTGCCCAATCAAAGTTAGTAAAACCAACTAACTCTAGGCTAGAATGTGCAACATAGTGAATCACATGAGTTTGTGTTCCTTGTACAAAGTTTAGGATTCTCTTTGTTTCCTTCCAATGGATGTCATGAGGCTGATCCATGTTTCTTGATCCATGAGACAACCAATTATTTGCCTATACAGAGTGTTGTTTACCAATGGTGTTGACTACACTTAGTCAAGCTTAAATCCTGAAAGGAAATGAGTCTTTCTTGGCTTGTAATCCTTCATCTTGAAATTTTTCAACAGATCTAAATCATACTTGTACTGATGTAACTTGATTCCAATATCTTATTGAGAAATTTCAATCCCCAAAAATTGGCTTAACAATCCCAAATCAGTCATAGAGAAGGCATGGTTCATTGCACTCTTCAAAGAGGAAATTTATTTCTTGGAACTTCTTGTGATCAGAAGGTCATCCACATACAATACAATAAATATTAAATAATCATGAATCAAATTAAAATATACATTTGTATCAAACTTGCATCTACAATAGTTTAGTGATAGAAAAAAATCATCAATCTTGGCATACCAAGCTCTGGGAGCTTGTTTTATCCCATACAATGATTTCTTCAACCTACACACAAGAGATGGAATAGTCACAAAACATTTTGGTTTCTGCATATATATTTATTCTTTCATATCTCCATTTAGGAAGGAACTCTTTACATCCATGTGATGTACCTCCCACTGCTTGGAAGCTGCAATGGCCAAAACTAGTATTATGGAGTCCATCTTTGCAACTGATGCAAAGGTCTCGTTGTAGTCAATGCCTTGGAATTTGGAAAATAACTTGGACACTAGAATTTCCTTATACTTCATAGGAGATCCATTAGCATCCAAAATTTATTTTTGAACACCCACTTACACTTGACTAGCTTTCTCCCTGGGGAGAGAATGACTAGTTCCCATGTGTCATTCTTTTGGAGCGAATGGAATTCCTCCTTCATGGATGTTTTCCATGTTGGGTCTTCATATTCTTCTTCATATGTCTATGGATCATATTCAATTCTTAGAAAAAACTTATTAGTAAAGAAATTGTCCTTGATAGAAAGGACACTCTCGAATTGAGATATAGTCCTCCTAGAATCACTAGGATTCCCATCTAGTTGCCCAGTTGCTTGAATGGTATTTTATTCCCACTTTGGACTTGTGGGGATTTTAGGATATGTATTTAAATCATCATAATCAGACATATCATAATCATAAATTTCATTATTCTCTTCACTTATAATCAAAGGTGGAGGTGGTGAAGAAGACTCTCCAATTGTTGTTGCTAACATATGCTCTTCTTCAAACTCAACACTCCTTTCAATGAAGGATTTTTTAGTGCTTATGTTGATAAGATTATACCCTTTGGAATATTCATAATAAAAAATAAATAGGAACTCTTTATTTTTTGGTTCCAAATCCTTCCTTTTGTCTAATGGAATTCTATCCCATGCTCTTTAGCCAAAAATCCTGAAATGAGACACATCAAGCTTCAAAAGGAGTAACTCCATCAATTTTATTTTGAGTAAACTTATTCTAGATGTACAATGCATATTTTATAGATTCATCCCAAAAATTTGGTGGCAAATTCTTAGACTCCATCATACAAGTAGCCATCTCCTTGAGGCTTCTATTCTTCCTCTCAGCAACACGATTTTGCTGAGGTGTGTAAGCAATAGAGTGCTACATCTAGACACTTGCATATTCATAATATTTAATGAACTCGGACTTGACATATTCACCACCATTATTAGATCTTATTATCTTGAGTTTCCTCCCAAACTAGTTCTGAACCAAGTCTTTAAAAACCTTGAAGAGGTCAAAAAATTCATAATTGAGTTTAAGGAAGTAAACCCAACATTACATGGAAAATTGATGTATGAAGGTTAAGACATACTTGGCTTGACTCATGGACATATGAGGGAAGGGACCAGAAATATCATTGTGGATGAGCTCAAGAGGTGATGATGTTCACTCATGACTGACTCTCTCACACTTATTCTTTGAATGTTTTCCTAAAATGAAACCCTAACAGACTCCTTTAGAAAACTTTATCTTTGGCATCCCTAAAATCGTGTCTTTCTCACAAAAATATGAAAGATATTTCTAATTTAAATGACAAAACCTATCATGCCAAAGATTCTTGGCTTCATTGGAATGGGTGACGAGAGTAGATTGTTGCTGCTGCAACTATTTCCCAAAAAAAATTACATTTTTTTAGGACCCCCTTTAAATTCTTAGCTTTTGCTTCTTAGGAACTTCATGTTTGAAATCGAGCATTTATGGCTTGTTTTATCATGAGAAAGTATCAATTTTTTTTATTTTTTCACTAATTCAGGAGTATTTTTAGTTGTAGTAGCGGGTGGGTTTGATAGTTTTGAGCCACTACGACAGACAACTTCTTGAGAATCTAGCCGCAACGGTGGGTGAATTCTTTTTCTCAAGTCGCTATGGCAGATGGTTTTTCAACTTCGATTTGCTACGACGAAAGTTTCCTTGGGTATCTTGCACAACGGTAGATGAATTTTTGGCTTCATGATGCTATAGTGGGTGATTGTTTCCTTCGGAGCCACTACGGCAGGAATGTTTTTGGTTTTGTGCAACAACAACAGATGAAGTTCCAGTTTGACTGTCGGGTAGACCCCCGATGTCTTTGTTCCACTACTGCAGAGAGTTTCTCAAGTCCACAGCTGCTACGACGGCTAATATTTTTGTTTGCATTGTGTTTCATTTATAGAATTTGCTACAGCGGAGGCTTCTTATACTTCATGGCGCAAGGTGATGGTCAAGTTTGGAGCTACTACAACAAAAGTTTCCTAGGGTTCTGCCGCAACGACGGGCGTGTTTGCAAGTTTATTATCGGGATATCCTCCGATTTTCAAGACTCACTATGAAATATGTCTTTCCCTTTCATTTTTGCAATGGCAGATAAGGTTCCTCGTCGACAACCCGATCCTCATCAGGCCCGCTTTAGTAGATGCATTTCATCCTTCGAGCCGCTACGACGACTATCTTCCAAAGTTTCTTTTCGATACTGTCTTGACCATCAATCTGCAAAAGGAATGTGGGCATGCTGTTGAGTTTTAATCTGACAGTTACAGCTGTGTTGAGGTTTATCAAGTCATCATTGCCGGGGCTATTCTTACTTGGTTTGGTGATTTAAGCATAATTTTTGAGCTGTCAGTTGTCGGTTTGGTAAGAAAGGGTGGCTAGGTTTTCATTTTAGGTTAAAAGAGGCTCTCCCCTTGAAATTTTTAGGTTTTTCCATTTCCTTTTATGTTTTGGGTATGGTATAGTATTTCCTCGCTGCGAGATGTTGAGTTTGGTGTTTTGAGCCTAGGGCAGCATCGCCTGCAAACTGTAAGTCGTGAAGACTGTGTCTGTGGGAAGAGGGGTTTCATATGTTTAGGGTTATTTATCGTTTCATTTGCAAATTTAGGAGTGTATTAGTCAGTCTCATCATTTCTGGAGGTCTTTGTTACCAAAGATTGACCTCATTGAACTGAAGGTTGTTGTCTTGACCCAATGGACGAGGATAGCAGGGTAATGCAGAATGCTATGGTTTATTTTGGAATGGTTTGATCAGCATATAATAGTCATTTTTTTTATCCAAATATATGATTTTTTTGATAATGCGAATACTAAGACATCTTCTTGTTATTGCAGCCACCACTCATATTAGACATCATGACAAAGAGAGAAAAGAAGAAAGATAAGATCGTAGATTATATATAAGATCCAGGTTCAGATTGCAGAAGAGGTTTTCAAAATCAGACAAGTAGAAGCTCGACTACAGGAAATATCAGTCACAACTTATGAATTCAAAGACAAAGCCCAAGACATTGTAGATATCCTTCAAGGATGATTGATATGGTTGGAAACAACCAAGGAACCTCCAGAGAATGCATCCGTCAAGGATCTAGAGAGACCGCATCTCGAATATAAAATGATAGGTTTCAGAAATAAAACTGCTAAGAAATTGATGGAGGTAGTTAAGAAAATAAAGGACCCAAGCATGAAGTCACAGTCAGATTCTCGGAGCCAATTGAGTTTGAGATAATTGTTTTAGACACTATGGCATGGAAACAATTCATTGCTGAGTTGACGGGTTCCACTTAAGTGTTTGTCTCTTTGACATATGGAAATGTAATAGTAATATTTTTGGGTTTATTTCTTGATCACTAAATACACTAGAAGACAAATGTTTGTAACCAAATGGTGAGGAAGCCCAAGGGGAAAGAAAACCAAGAATAATTTTATAATGTATAAATATAGATAGATCAAATGAGAAATGGGGACTTTTTGCTAGCATAATTATTGAAGCTTGTTGTAAGAATAACTTTTTCATTTTATAATGAAGAAGATGGATTTTTGCTGGAGAGAGTATTGCATAAGCCTCAAATCATGTTGTGTAAAGCTAAATGAAGAACTATTTCCTTTTTAGTGCTATATACAGTCTGTGAGGTCGTTCCTAACCCTCTAAACTATTTCTGAGTTATGACTGATTTTATGTTATGTGATGAATCTTATGCAATAATGAATGATGAATATCACTGATCTATCTCTATGTTAACTTTCTGTTGTATGTATGTATCCTGGATTTATCAGTTATCCATAGAGTTATTTATGCAAACAATACAATTCATTCTTATTTAATATCAATCTTGGTCCCTGGGGATAGGATAGAATATATTTAGATTAGTTGTTATGTTTCTATTACTTGTATTTAATATAGTAACTTGCATTTCATACATAAAAGATAAAATATTAGTAAACAGTGGATTGAGCTCCAACTAATAAAATATATTTAAGAATACACTTTCACTCTACAGGATTTTTCATGAGATTTTTCCACCGAAATGTTTTGTGAGATTTTTCCACCAGCGATAGTTCTGAAACTAGTTTTCACAAGGACTTCAATACTAAAAGAAAATATAACCCTAAGCTAGAAGTTCTAGAGTACCTTGATCTTGTCTCTCTCGAAGTAGTTAACGATTTAAGAAGAATCACAAGGTCATATGCAAAGAATCTTTGAGGATTAATGAATATCCCTGAATTACCTAGAAGACAAGCTCGCAGAAGAGAGAGCCTTTACACATAAGATTCAGTATTAGTGGGATATTTCAAAGAGCTGGTAGATTTAACCTTGTAAGAAATTTTTCAACCACTTGACTAGTTGGGACCTGATTCTCATTCTTGTTCACCTTTTCGAACCCCTATTCAGTCTTCACCTTAGTCTCTACCCCAAATCATGGCTGGAAATGTGAATGCAAATCAACCTATGAATCCAAATGCTAATCAGCCACCTCCACCACCAGCTTGGAGGGTCAGAACCCCTCTTAACCTGGCTACTCCGTTGCACAATTTACCTGCCCATCTTGAGAAGTCATTACCTAAGTTTGACCCAACAGAAGGATTGATGTGGATGATCATTTACAAAGTTTTTTCTTAGCCCTTGAAGTCTTATCAGTAGAAGAACACGAAGATGTAGTATGCAGACTATTTTCGCATACCCTTAAAGGAAAAGCAACATCATGGTATTTTGTCATGGAAGCGAATTCAATCACAAAATGGAATATGTTTGAAAGACTATTTAAGAGCAATTTTGGATGTCGAAGGACCATAGATACTTTGATGAAAGAATTACTTGCTCTAAATATGGAGAAAAAAAAGGAAGTGCTTTATTTTAATCATAAGTTCGCTCACCATTTCAGTAATTTTAGTGCTACCATAATGCCCGCTGAAGAGACATTAATAGAATATTATTCTTCGGCGCTTTCGCTAGAGATAGCGATGTTAGTGAAGCGGTCAATAAAACCTTCATTATTAGAAACCTATGAGGAAGCTAAACATGTGGAAGAGGAACTCAAGAATATAAATAAATAGTCTGCAGATTCAGATACAAAAAATTTCAATAAGAAGCCTTTGTTGCTGACTAAATCCAAATAGGAACATTCAAACGAATTAGAAAATGTGGTTAAAATGGTACAAAATCTCTCAAACAAGATTGTTGACTTAGAGAAATATAAAGAAGAAGGTTCTTCTAGAAATCCATTTAGACAATTTTTCAAGAAGAAAGACGAAAATAGTCCACCCCAACCTCCCACCGACAATTCTTCGGTGCTGAATCTCACTGAAGTTGGTATGGATAATTTTTGTACTTTTCACCAACAACCTCACTCTAAGAAAAGATGCCCTCAGTGGATTAATTCAGTGAACCTAGTCGTGAATCAACTATTAGATGTTCAACTAACAGAATCTTAAGGAAGAAAAGGAAATTGAAACAAAAACAACCTCGGAAGAAACTACTATGGTTTTGTGGGATTGTATGACCACACTAGGGTTGGAAGAAGAAGAACCCACTGAATAAATACAACTTTCAGCAGTAAACATTAAAACAATAAGTCAGGGACCAATAACATATGAGAGTTTATTGCCCAAGATTAAGAAGTTCCAAGAAAGTATGAAATATCTTGCTAATAAGAATCAAAGCCCACCTATACCCGAAAAGGTCATAGCAAAGTAGAAAGCTCCAACAGTAAGTAAACCAGCAAAGGTTGTGGAGAATAAGTCAAACAATAATTAGAAAAATTCAGTGGAACCAGAAATGGGATATGATCTAGTAGAAGATAGTAAGAAAACCAAGGAACATGTTTTGTTATTTGAGATGTGTAATTTGCCGAAACAAATGAAGAAACTTTTGGAAGCCTTGGATCCTCAACCTAGTAAAACTCCAGAGAATGTACCATTAGATAAAGAGATAAATGAAGCTAGTATTGGAGGAAAGTCTAAGTCTCAAACTAAGCCATTCCTGCTGACCTTCGAAATATTTAATCTAAATGTACACAATTTTCTTGTGGATTCTTGAGCATCTTTGAAAGTCATTCCCTTGTCAGTTTGTAAAAAGATAAACGGGCAACTGTAACGAATACAAAATAAATTATTAAAATAGATTAGTTAATTATATGAAAGGGTGCAACCCTTCATGCTCAAGCCTATAAAAGGTGAGCTTATTTGTACATTTTACCCATCATTCAATATATTATTTACTATTCATATTCATTATACAATGATAGTCAGATTCAACTAACGAAAAACCAGATTTGGTTGCTCCATTTGGTGTCAGAGCTTGGATTCGACTCCTTTGACCTGAGCTTGGATTTGACTCCTTCAACCCCTACTTAAGCTCGGACTCAGCTCATCATATTTTTTTATTTTTCTGCTGCTCCATTTCACCACCTATCACTCCATCCCAAGTATTGCTAGAAAAAAAAAACTCAACTTCCTCCAGCTCCAGCCTCAGTGTTCCACCCCCATCTGGAACCCCCACATGTTTCTCCTCTCTACTCCTCCATGTACCCCATATACCTAAACTCACTAGTATACATTTCCCTGCGCTAACTACATTCTTCATCACCCTGGGCTCTCCCCTCACCCATCTACCATCTGCACCAACACTCCATTCCCTCTTTGTGCACCCAGCCTCTATCTTCCACGTAGTTTGCTCCTTCACTCCAGGCCACCTCTATGTTCTCTCGGTTATTTTCCTTCCACTGTGACCTCCTCTTTGTGAATTCCCCACTGCAAGTCCCATTCCTTCCAACTCCACGCGCGAGCCTCCATCTCTTCTCGTGTCTCCCCATCTCCTCTGCGACTTCCATTTCTCTCACGCCCACCTCTGTTTGCTCTATCCTCCACCACCGTACCACAAATTCCACCACCTACATCCTCTTCTCCAATGGCCGCCAACCTTCCTCACACTCCATCGATCCCTCCAACTCCACGTCCTGCAACCAAAACATAAAAACCAAAAACAATATATTATATTGTAATATAATATAATAAAATATATTATTTTAATATATTTAAAAAAAATCAAATACTATAATTAATATTATAATATTTGTTATATATATATATATATATATATATATAACTATATACAAAATATAGTTTATGAAAAATAAAAATAACAACAATAATATTGATTAATTAATTAATTAATATATTATTATTCAATTCACCTCAAAAGGACAAAATAGTGCCAAAATACACACCTCCATATACAAGGTCCAAGACCATGGAGGAACTGAAAGAGAAGATCGATAAAATGGAGAAGGACATAAAGTCCATTACCGCTAACCAAGAAGGCTTGAAGGAAAATATGCAAAATAACAATACATTACTAAAAAATGATCTTGTTTTGGTACTAGAAGGAAGGCATGATGACAAACTTGACATCTTGAGAAAAAAAAAAACATGGATGACAAAATGAGTACCATAATGCAAAACATAAACACCTTAACACAAAACATGAGCACCATGACACATAACCAGAATACAATGATATGAATGTTACAAAAACTAAGGTTTGGTACAAACCATATCAGCAGCTCAAATATGTTGGACTAGTATGTCAACAAAAATGAGAGAAACCAAGTCGATCAAGACAATAAACAAGACAAGGAGACAAACTATCTTAGGAATGACCAAAATACCAATAATATAGTTGATAAAGATGAGCTCGACCAAGATCATAATGGGATTCAAGCCAGTATTGTTGATAATAAAGACGATCCATACAATGAAAATATATGTATCCTACAGTATTCCAAGGAATCCAAGTCATACAAATCAAATATCATAGATTCATCTTCTACCTTAACTGTTTTACCACCCTCAAGAAACCTAGATGTAACACTACCTAGTGACTTTGAGTGTGAGAAGCCTCAAGGGACACCACTTCTCGAGATAAATCATAAAGATAATAAAAGGAAAACATTACGTGATGACATCCTAAGTATCATGGGACAAGCGATTTCTAAAACAAAGTTTGATATGGTCAGTCACAAAAATGTTCCTCATATTCATGTCTATGGAAAACAGGACAACAATAATAAACAGAATGGAGTACAAATTCAAATAACAAATAAAAGGAAATTGGCAAACTATGGTGTAACGAATAAGCACATACCTAATACAAGTTCTAAAACAAAATACATAAAGGAAGTAATGACGTTGTTTCAACACAAAACAAAAATTAAAAGATGACAACAATAATCTAAGCTTTGAGGACAAAGCTTCCTTAAAGGGAGTGGAAATGTAATGAATATAAAATAAATTATTAAAATAGATTAGTTAATTATATGAAAGGGTGCAACCCTTCATGCTCAAGCCTATAAAAGGCGGGCTTATTTGTACATTTTACCCATCATTCAATATATTATTTACTATTCATATTCATTATACAATGATAGTCAGATTCAACTAACGAACAACCGGATTCGGTTTCTCCAGCAACCTACTCCCTATTCTAGTCAAATCATTCAACTGGATAGGATGGAAATCAAGGTGGCTAGAGAGATGAAGAACATACTAATTCGACTAGCAGATGACGAAAGGGTTTGTCAGTACATAGATATTAAGGTGATAGACATCCCTGAATCCTATAGTTTAATATTGAGTAGGGATTGGTCGTAAAAGCTTAATGGGTATTTTGCAATAGATTGGTCACACTTGTGGTTACCTTACAAACGTTGTCAGAATTAGATTAAAGTACTAAGAGAACCACATATGAAATATAATGTGACACAGCTTGAAGGGAAAAATGAAACCTGTGAGTTTTTCTCATCCAGTGTTGGGAAATTGTTTTTTAGAAGTTGAACCAGGAAATTATCAAGCAGAAGAGGTCGATGGTGAATTAGATGAATAGTCCGATCTCCTTCCATTTTCGTGGATTGACAATAATGATTGTAATATAGTTAATTTAGTTTTTGTTTCAGAAAATAGAATTAGTAATTTAGAAGTACAAAATCAGTTTTGGTTATTGTATTTTGATGGTTTGAAAACTCAAGAAGGACTAGGGGTCGGTTGTGTCCTAATTAATCCAGAAAAAATAAACTTTGCAGATTAGAATTTGAATGCACAAATAATATGGCTGAATATGAAGCACTGATTCAAGGGTTAAAAAAGGAAATTGAGTTTAAAGTTAGGAATTTAAAAGCATTTGGAGACTCTTAAATAATTGTAAAATAGGTCCGCAATACAATCCATTTTTTATCTCCTAATTTAAAAGGGTATCAAAATGAAGTTTTGGGACTCATAACAAATTTTGATGCTCTTAATATTAATTCTATTCCTAGACTAAAAAATGCAGCAGCTGATTTATTGGCTACCTCTGCTGCAATATTGGTGCCTACGAATAACAAATGTTCAATTGAATTGATTTTCAGGTCATCAGTACCTAATAATGTCACCAATTTGAGAGTGTTTGATGATGACCAACAGATTTTGGAATTCTTAACCAATGAGGAAACTTTTAAACATGCAGTTATTGATGATGAGGAACACTAAGCGAATATTTAGAATGGTAATTTCATACCAAAAGGGGTAAGGACATTAGAGTGGATGTTTGATCTAAATAGAAAATTTTGAAGGCCAGTGAACGTCAAAACACACAGATCATCAATGCAGTATGAGCTGATCAATCTGGGAACAGAGGTTGAACCCAAGTATGTTAACTTGGGGAAATGTTGTTCTCCACATGAAAGAAGTAAGTTCATCAATTTATTTCAGTAGTATAAAGATGTATTTGCTTGGACTTATGATGATCTGAAGACGTATGAAACTCACATAATCCAACACATTATTCCTATTAAAGCGGGTGTAAAACATTTCCAGCAGCAACTTCGAAAGATGCATCCTAAGATGGAACCTCTGATACAAAGTGAAGTGAAGAAATTACTTGATGCTAAGATTATTTTTAAGGTTAGACACTCGGAATGGGTAGAGAAATTGGTACCGATTATAAAACATTCTAGAGAAATAAGACTATGTGTGGATTTTAGAAATTTGAATCGTGCTTCAGACAAAAACAATTATCCAGTCCCTCCAATCGAGAAGATTTTGTAGATGGTGTTAGGCTCCGAGTTATTCTCCTTGTTGGATGTGTTTTCAGGCTACAATCAGGTATTGGTAGCAGAACAAGACAGGCTAAAAACTACGTTCCGTACAAAGTGGGGAACCTTTGCCTATAGGACAATTCCCTTTGGATTAATTAATGTTGGAGGCACTTTCCAAAGGGTCGTGGAGATATATTTCTGGGGACTAATAGGCCATTGTGTGGTGGTCTACTTGGATGATGTAATAGTATTTTCAAAGAAAAGAGAAGAACACCCATATCATTTGAAACAATTTTTTTAGTGTTGTTGGAAATATGGTATCTCATTGAATCCCAAGAAATGTGTTTTCATGGTGCTGGAAGGAAAGCTATTGGGTCATGTCATTTCTAAAAGGGAAATATCCATAGATGCATAAAGGATTAAAGCTGTAGCATAGATCCCCTTACCCCACAATAAGAAGGCAATGCAATCATTCATGGGGACCATTAATTTTGTGCAAAGGTTTGTGCCTGATTTTGGACAAATAGTCAAACCTTTGCAGCAAATGGTTAAGCAGAGTGTGCAATTTAAATGGATTGGCATAGAGAAGGATGCATTTAATAAGATCAAAAAAACAATATCACATGCACCTTCACTTAGAATTCCTGATTTTAATAAAGATTTCATATTGTACACTTTTGCTTCTAATAATTCGCTTGCAGCGGTGCTAACTCAAAAGGAAGAAGGGGGAGATGAGTTCTCTATTTCATCTATGAGCACTGGTCTGCAAGGTGATGAACTGAATGACCCCTCCATTTATAAGCAAGCGTACACAATATTTAAAGTGGTAAAGAAATTCAAGCCATATATACCTAAGATCGGCCTAAAGTAGTTGTTCCTCACCCAATAGTCTGAAGCCTCTTCGTGCAAAAAAATTTGGGTGAGAGAAGAGGAAAATGGATTATGGCTCTACAAGAATATGATTTAGAGTTTAAGAAAGAAGCCATTATTAAAGGACAAGGACTTTTTAAGCTAATGGTTGAAATTAAAAATGATGAGGAAAGTGATTGGGAAAATTAGGCCAAAGTTCATATGATCGACATGTGGCCCATTTTTACAGCTCCAGAATCATGGTATAGAGACTTGATACATTATCTCCACCAAGGTTATTTTCCAGAACAATGGAGTTCAAAGAAAAAAAGAGCACTATGGTTGAAATAAACATCCTATCAAGTAATTAATGGAGTTCTTTTTAGAAAGAACTACGATGGATTTTTTTTTAGATGTTTAGAACATGCAGATGCAGTAAAAGTGGTTAAAGAATTGCATGATGGTCTGGCAGGAGGGAATTATTTAGGAGATACCACTTTCCACAAGATATTAAGGTCAAGATACTATTGTCCAACCTTGTTCAAAGATGCACATGCATATGTAAGGAAATGCGATACATGCCAGAGAAGTGGAGGAATACTAGTTAAAGCAGTTGGGCCATTACAACTAGTCATGGTTTCAGAACCGTTTGAACAATGGGGAATTGATATTATTGGAGAAATTAAACCTAATTATTCAATGCAGCATAAATACATCCTTACATCTACCGATTACTTCACTAGATGGGTAGAATCCATTCCACTACGGAGAATAAATGAATATGAAGTCATTGATTTCTTGCAAGAACATATTATGACTAGGTTTGGGGTTCCAATTTTCCTGGTTTTTGATAATGCATATTATTTTCTATCAATTAAACTCACATAATTTGCTAATTATGGGAATAAAGTTACAATAGTTTTCTAATTATTATCCGCAAGGTAATGGATTAGCGGAATCTACCAACAAGAATCTCATTAGAATTTTGAAGAAACCCATCATAAAAAAACAAAGAGGTTGGCATATAACTCTCCCAAATGCACTCTAGGATGATAGAGTCATACCAAAGAATTCCTTAGGTGTATCACCTCACACTCTAGTTTATGGAAAATGTTGATGTATATGTAACTTCAGAATGTATTCTTCTATGTATCTTATGTATTGTAACCCGATGTTTATTCCGGGATGTTTCTATTATGTATTTGAGTCATGTGGTCATGCCCTGATGTTCCAATTGGGAGGATTAATAATGTAAACAAGTCATATCAAGTCATTAGGTAAGTCCCCACAGTTTAGAGGAACTTGGGTTATTATACACTAATTAAGGTGTAGGCTCAAGTAATTAATTATAAGTTAATCCTACATGGTTGAGTGCACTTCAAGTCAACGGAAGAA
>LPNX010945036.1:0-28914 GCA_001517045.1 Pseudotsuga menziesii
GATTTTGTATTAATTTTATATGATATAGATTATAGTGTGGTTTTTTATATTGGTCTTTATATGTCAATAGGATTACAACAATATGAAGTCAATTAATTAGACAAAAGCACATTTGTTTGTCTATGCATTTTTTCATTAATGAGGAGGAGCTCGAGGGGCAACCATATTTCAATATTTGAAGCTTTTTTCATGAACAATTACAAAATATCATGCTTTTTAGTAGATTTTTTGTGTCATAAAGTTGGAATCTTTACATCAAAATTGTCATTCGTGATTGCTCTTTTTATCCATCAAAGAGTTTAGAATTGAATGGGAGATCATGGGATCACATGTTAAGTAATTAATTCATTAAGTGCCTGTATATTTTTTCTATTTTTTTTCATTAACAACAATTTGTGTCATTGAGACATTCTTTCAACCATACATTGTGGACAAATTTTTCTGTAGTTTTTTGTGATTGAATGAGAACAGTTCAGGTCTTTGTTTCATATGTTCCCACAATTCATTGTGATTTTATCAAACATTTGGTCATTTGTCGAAGAACAAGTGACGCAGTTCAATTACATATGCCTTTACAAATAGATGTTTGTTGAATTTATAATCGATGAAGTTCCTAAAGGTCCTTCTCAGATTTACATATCAATAAAGGATGCCACTATTTGACAAATACGCAAAAGCTTTGTATAATTGATTCTCTTCCTTTGTGTATTGTTGCTCTTCTTAATTAACTATGCTTGGTATTAAAGTAGTTTTCAAATCGATGTGCTTAGAGATTTATACTTGAGTATGAAAAAATAATTATGTACGGATATTAAGCCCCGCACACTCTTTTTTTAATAAAATATGCAATTAGATGGCCATGATAAGTCACAATTTCTGAAGTATGCAACCCTCAATGATTTTTTTCTTATTAAACAACTTTAGTGAATATAGGAATGCATAAATTTTTCATTCTCTCGAGTCAACTTTTTGGTTGAACCTTGAAATACATGTTTACCACAAGTCTACAACTTGAGCTTAACAAGATTGCCTTTGGTTCCCTATGTTGTGGGGTTTCAAATGCTATGTGTCTATTGCAACAATGTACTCTGTTTTAAGGATTTTTCCAAAGGTGGGTCAATCCAATGATGTGTTTTTTTCATCTTCTACTTTATCAATGTCGTGCATTGGTTAGATCCTCCTCCCGCATGGTTTTATATTCAGTTGAACAGTCAATTTTTCTTTGTTAAAGATAAAAGTCATTTTGTGTTCTAGCAACGTTCCACATATTTTTATTGTTAACATTCTACAGGTAGTTTTGTGATTCGATTTTGGTATTGAACTTTTTTCATAGTAGTCAATTGGTTAGTATGAATGCAAATCAAGAAGTGATTGAACTTTTTTGCAAGAAGCCAGTGCTTAGATATTTTCTAGTATGACTCATTGTAGTTGAGATTAGTTATGGTTTGTGCCTATTTGGAAGAATTTGGCACAAGATTCATATTTGATTCCATTAAAAATTAGTATTGTAATTAATGCATCAAATCTCTTCAGTTTACATGTAGGAAGTTTGATACTTTTCAAATAGACGAACTGACAAATTCATACTTTTTTCCACGTTTGACCATTGAAAATATTGGTTTCAAGGAAGCAATGAAAATTATATGGCCAAGGGTACCGAAAAATAAGTTGCAAGAACTTGAACATTGGATTGAAGAATTTGGTTTAAAAAGACTCAAATCGTGTAGTTTGAGTAACTTAGTCCATACTCTTAGAAATCAATTGTCTATCATGGTTACAAAGTGTAATTATTTGTCTAAGAGAATGGAGGGCTTTCTCTACTGGTAAATATCATTGGTTGTTTCCTTAGGTTGCTTATTAGATTATAATCAAGACATTTGCAAGAGTGGGGAAGTATGTTATACCTTGTACCCTCTTTGTATTGACATTAGTTTTTGGTGTAAAAACACTATATTCTATATGGGGTCTATTTTCATTTAATATATAGAAGTGAATGTGTTTTTTATGAATGTTGCGGGACATCTCCCTATAGAAAATTTATTCTTTAATAAACATACCAATTATTTGGCCATGTATTCATAGGCCAGAACCCTCTCACATTGATTATATATTTTGTGATGTTTATTGATAATAGCAATTAATGTGTCTATCACATGCCTATTTTATCAAATTTCTAAGATGATTTTTGGTTCCTGTATATTATGCTAATGTAATCAATGTAAAGAGACTGAAAAAGTTTGATTTTAAAATGTTTTATACAAAAATTTCAGTCAATCGACGCATAAAGTAAATATACATAACACACATCTTGATATTCGCTTTGATGATTATCTCTATATCACATTTACAAGAACTGTCTTGTACAAAATCTACTAATAGCACTTCCATGCTTCCACTTTGTTTTTTGAATTATGTATTTTTTACATGTACAGTCAATCGTATACCAATGTTGGGAGCAAAGGGAGTGATGAAAAAAGGATGTCTAAGAAATAACCAAAAAATGGCTACTGGGGATCTCACTAGATGCAAAGAATGCTACTGATATTAGGATTGCTACAATTGATGTCTGAACAGGTTGCCATATTGGAGGCTTGGGAAAAAAATTAATTCGTTGTTCTGTCTCTTCTCGAGTGATTACTTATATAGGAATCCATGCTATTGGACTTGGATTCCCAACTCTAAAAGTTTTGAGTCTTTGGTATTTCCCATTAGTTCGTTATTCAGGGTTGGATGCAATAGCACAGGGCTATATGTTATTGGAGAAACTTGATTTGTGGAAGTGCCCATGGATTGGAGATAAAGGTTTGAAATATGTTGTTGTAAACGGTCCAAACACAGTGACCCTTAATCTGTAAGCATGTTCCTGGGTGGGAAACAAGTCCCTAAAATCAATTGAACATAACTATGTTTGAGTTCAATCCTTGTGTATCAATGAATGCTTCCTTGTCAGTGATGAAGGGGTTATTATGATGTTGTTAAATACCAATATGTGATGAAGTTAAATCTATAGGCTCTATGATTGACAAGATTGACTCTCGTTGCAATTGGGCATTATGGTAAGTCTTTAATTGATATGTTCCTCGAGAGCCTTCTTAATGTCATAGAGAAGCGATTCTTGAACATGGGGAATGTGGTTGGTTTTTTAAAAGCTTAAACATATTTCAGTTACTGCTTGTCGAGAATTAATAGATGCGAGTATTGACGCAGTTGAACAAAGTTGCTTAAGTTTGAAGCAAGTGTCTATTCGAAAGTGTGGTTCATTGACTTATGAGGGATTGAGAGAATTCACTCATGTTTCCATATCGCTTGAAAATTTAAATTTTTGTATAAAAGAGTGAAAATCGATATAGTGTTATGGTCTCATAAATGCACTTTTACTTGCAGTGGAAAGTTAAAGTGCTATCATTGATTGAACATCAGAGAATTAAGGAATCTACATTTGTCACAGTGTCAATACCAGTTTGAGTCTTTGAAATATCTTAATATTCAATATTGTCTAGGTTATAGAAATGGATTCCTGGCCATGTTAGGGAGAGATTTCCCTCAACTGCATGAAATTGATCTTAATGGATGTCGAGAGTATCTGGTGATGGTGTTCTTTCTCTTTTGGAGAGAAGTAAAATAAGTCCAAGGAAACTCAACTGGAGTGGTTGTGTCCAACTTACAAATTGGGCTATATTTTCTATAACTAAGCTATGTGGGGAAAACCTCTAGGAATTAATTCTGGATGGTTGTAGAAAAGTGATAGATTAAATTTTGAAAATTATAGTTGACCTTTCTCCACCTTTATAGGAATTAGATTTGGAAAAGTGTGGGATTATAAATACTGGCATTGCTTCTTTATTATCTGAAAGACAACAGGCTATACAATTTTTGTCAGGATGTATGCAGATAATAGAAAAATGTCTGCATTGTATAGAAAAGATGGGTGAAACATTGCTTAGTTTGAACTTGTAGCATTGTACTGGATTGAGTCAGATGACACTTGATTTAGTAGGGACACATTTATGGTGGTGTGACCTATTAAGATTTCATATGCTAGACTAGATATCATTAGTGTTCAATTAAAAATCATAGCAGTAGCATATCCAGAATAACTGATAGAAACACAATCACAAGATAGACACGGTATTTATCTTGGGAAACCCTCAAGGGGAAGAAAACCCAGCAAAACTTCCTATGTATAATCTGTATAAGATATAACCCCAAAATAGTTATCCTCCTCCTTTTTATTCTATCTCTCTCTCTCTCCTATGCGCTACACAAGTGAGAGTCTGTGAGTCCAAATAAGAACCATAGCTCTTTTATTTATACACATTGAGCCAACTGAATTTTACCCTAATCAAGTCGGCCCCACTAAACTGTTTGGGCCGACTTCACCTAGGAAGAATCAAAATAGTATATTATATTATTCATTAGGGTACTAATGACCCGACTTATAATGGAGGATTTACCTCATGACTCTATGATGACCAAATACAATAGTAACACCATGTCGGAGGAATAATAACATCTTCATTGGGTTACATCAGTAAAATACATTTAGAATATCCTTTGAAGTTACAATATTCAATACTCCCCCTTAACAAGAAGGTTATTCTACTAACGACATCATCATAGGCAATAGGAGCACAGAGAGAAAATATCTTCAACAATACATCGAGCTAATACATCTATACATCATAGGAATTTTTCACAATCAGTAACTGTAACGTCCCCGACCCTCCGACCGGCGAAGAGGACGCTACCATGGCGTTAACCATCCAGGCTACCAGCACCATGAGCATGTGAATTCATGAAAAATGCTGAAACAGAATGCATTGAAGTAGAACATACACATATGCATTTATTTATCATACAAAACGGAAGCAACATACATTCATACAAGCATTCATTCAACATGTTCATCATAATCATTAACAGTAAATAGGATTACAGAAGTAAAATAGACAAGGTTACTTATCTTATAAGAACTCGTTCCGCAACCAGATACGTCGCTGCAACGTTCCACCCAACCACAGGCCAGCGTGCTCCTTAGTCTCTCAGCAACGCTGCCACCCCTGAGCTGGGCATGATTCTCCAAGGAATAAGGAACAAGCAGGCTTACACATAGCCAAGGGTACACAAGACACATCCAAGCCAACACAGTTGAGTTTATCAGGCCATCAACAAGACAACCAAGCCAACATGGTCAGGTTTATCAGGCCATCCAGGAGTTGGGAAAGGCTAAATGCTAAGCTGGTGAGCTCATTACAGAGCTAGGAACACTACACCAGAACTATCCTGACTTCTAAGACACCCACACACACCCAACACAAGGAATCAGTCCCTTCTCTGCTACACAGTCCCTCAGGCCCTGCCTTCCCTTGCAGTGATATTCAGGGGTTGTGGAGAAGAAAGCCAACCCTCTAGCTCTGTCTGTGTGGTTTCCAAACACACTAGGTTTATCAAGCAAACCAAGCCCCCATCCCTGCTCCCAACACAGTCCGAAGACCAACCATTGCACGCATGCAATTAATCGGCAATTACAACTTAACAGGGGAAAACGACTCCAAACAATCTACAGCAGCCCCAAAGCGTAACAACATACACAACCAACAAATGTGGGGAAAAAATAGGCCGTTCTGCACAATGAAGCCACTAGGGAAAACTTACGCAACCCACACTAGGGAAGAAAATGCAGTTTCCCAACCTGTGCGTGAAGGAAACTTGCACCAGACCCCAAAATGTAAAGAAGACCACAACAAACACAACGTAAGGGGGACCACAGCAACACAACGAATTTTGAGGAGAACGACGGCAACCATAACTCACGGGAAGAAAAACGGTCCCAATCTCAACATTGAAATGACGGGAAAATTACACGGCCATACCAGTCTGTAAGGATATCATACAGCCGAAAACGTGAATGGCCCTTCCCAAGAAAATCGTGGATGAAAGAGCACGGCTCCCAGCTCGCTGTGTGAGTCAAAACCAGGAAAAATCCTATGCGTGAGGATGAACAAGACTTCCGCTCCTGCGTGAGGATGAACAGACAATGGAGAGAATGCGTGGTAATGGAGAGAGTGGAGTCCGTTGGAGTGATGGTGGTGGTTTCTTTTGCCATAGTGAGGTTCAATCCACTGGTGGAGTGTACGTGTGGGCAAGGACTGACAGTCCTGCCACACTCCACTCCCAGCCATAACTTCCCCAACTACCAGCAGCAATTTTTAATGGTAGTGGTTGGATAAAACAAGGGAATGTGACACATGGCTTTTTCCCCCCATTGGCCAAGGTTTAACAATTCCCCCACCCTTATCCTTGTGAAAATCATGCCCCTTCTCAATTTAGTTGCTGCAAACATAGTTGGTTGGGTTATTTAATTAAATATGCATATTTACATGATGACAAAACTCAATATGTATGTCACATGCCCCGATATACCATCGGTGACAATTTAAATCTGAAACATAGCATAACCAATCAATGGTGGGGCCTTGGCCTTTAGCTCCACACCATGATCATTTACAATATATACATCATGTACATCTAATGCAACGAGGTCAAAACCGGGGTGTTACATTCCCCTCCCCCTTCAATAGCACTGTCCTCGGTGCTTTACAAAATTTGAACAAAGTGCTACACTAGTATCGCCTCAGTTTTCCGCAGAATTGAACAAAAATGGATGTGCCAATCGCATGGCATCCTCCAGCTCCCATGTAGCCTCTTCAGGCCCGTAGTGCTCCCATTGCACCTTTACTTGCCCTATGGCCTGGTTTCGGAGCATTGTGACCTTCCCGTCGAGGATGCGTATTGGCTCGATTCAAAACTCTCCCTCGGGTTCCACCTAAATCACATCCCAATTTATCACATGGTTAGGATCATGTACATATCTCTTAAGCAAAGAAACATGAAAAACATTATGAGCCCTAGTGCTAGCAGGGAATGCAAGTCTATATGGAACTGGCCCTATCCTTTCAAGCACTTCAAACGACCCATAGTATCTAGGTGACATCTTGGCACAACTTCCAAGCTTCAAGGAACTCTTCCTTGCCTTCATTCTGAGGTAAACATGATCCCCAACGCTGAACTCCCTGTTCACCCTATGATTATCTACATAGATTTTCTGTCTGTCCTGTGCTGCTTTCAGATTCTGCCTGATCTTTACAACCTCTTGCTCCATTTCCTTGAGCAATTCCGGTCCAAGCACAACTCTGTTCATTGGATTATCCCAAGTCACTGGTGTCCTACACCTTCTTCCATACAAAGCTTCATATGGACTCATCCCCAAGGACGCCTGCTATCCATTGTTATAAGCAAACTCTACCAAGTGTAAGTAATCTTCCCACTTGGTTGGTTTGTCGATTACGTACATGCGAAGCATATCTTCAAGCACCTGATTAACTCTCTCTGTCAGACCATCTATCTGAGGATGGTATGCAATGCTGAAGTTTAGCTTTGTACCCAAATCTACAAACAACCCCTTCCAAAAGTTGGAAGTGAACTTGACATCTCTGTCAGAGACTATTGCCTTCGGCAATCTGTGCAATTTGAATATCTCCTTCATGAAGATCTTTGCAATATCATCAATCTTATGCGTAGACTTAACCGGTATAAAATGCGTTGCCTTTGTCAACTTGTCTACCACAACCATGATGGAATCATGCTGCCTCCAAGTCATTGGCAATCCTGTAATAAAATCCATGGAAATAACTTCCCATTTCCATTTTGGAACTGGCAAAGGCTACAACAAACTTGCAAGGTGTTGATGCTCAACCTTTACCTGTTGACATTTCATACACCTCGAAATGTACTCAGCCATATCCCTTTTCATTCCTGGCCAAAAGTACTGCTTTCTAGCTGCAGCAATAGTCTTCTGATATCCTGGGTGACCAGAATACGGAGTTTGATGGATTTCATCCATAACAACTCTCCTCAAATCAGCTACATCTGGAATATAAATCCTACCTTTATAAGTGAGAAGTCCATCTTCTTCCAATTTATATCCCTCATACCTCTTCTCAAGACTTTGTTGTTGCAATTTGTCTTTTACCTGCTCATACAATTCATCTCTAGCACCATGACTAACAATCTGCTGCCTCAAATCTGATTGGCAAATACTAAGAGATGCCACATGCATTTCTTGCACCTTCCTGCTGAGTGCATCAGCTACCTTGTTTTCTTTTCCTTTTATGTGCTTGATTTCGAAATCAAACTCACATAAAAACTCCAACCATCTTGCTTGCCTAGCATTCAGAGTAGGCTGATCAAACAAATACTTCAAACCACAGTGATCCATTCTGAGTTCAAATCTTCTACCCATCAAGTAATGTCTCCACATCTTGAGAGCATGTACTATGGCTGCAAGCTCTAGATCATGAGTGGCATAGTTCTTCTCGTGCTCCTTCAGCTTTCTTGACTCATAACATATCACGTGGTTGTCCTGCATAAGGACTCCTCCAAGCCCTTGTCTGCATGCATCGGTACACACCACAAAATCTTTTTCCGGGTCTGGAAATTTCAATACAGGTGCACTGGTGAGAAGATTCTTTAACTGCTGGAAACTTTCTTCACACCTCGATGTCCATTCGAACTTCATCCCCTTCTTTTGCAAAGAAGTGATGGCATGTGCAACTATGGAGAATCCTTCAATGAACCTCCAGTAGTATCCTGCAAGTCCCATAAAAGATCTTACATCCGTCACATTTTTTGGAGTAGGCCAATTCATAATGGCTTCAATCTTTTCAGGGTCCACAAATATACCCTCCTCTGAGATAACGTGACCCAAATATTGTTTTCTATCTCTATAGAAGACACACTTGCTCAGTTTTGCATACAGCTAATGCTCCCTGAGCAATTTCAATGTCAATCTCAAATGCTCTGCATGCTCCACCTCATTCTTAGAATACACAAGAATGTCATCAAGGAAAACAAGAAAAAACTTGTCCAGATATCTGCTGAAGACACTATTCATAAGGCACATAAATGTAGCTGGTGCATTTGTGAGACCAAATGGTACCACTACAAACTCATAATGCCCATACCTTGTTCTAAAGGCTGTCTTATGAATGTCTTCATCCTTGATTCTCACCTGATGATAACGAGACCTCAAGTCAATCTTGGAAAATACCCTTGCTCCTCTCATTTGATCAAAGAGGTCATCAATCCTAGGCAAAGGATATTTATTCTTCACATTAACCTTGTTCAACTGTCTGTAATCAATACATAACCTGAGTGTACCATCCTTCTTCTTTACAAATAGAACTGGTGCTCCCCAAGGAGACACACTCAGCCGAATATACTTCTTTTCCAACAACTCTTGCAGTTGCATCTTCAGCTCTAGTATCTCTGGTGTACTCATCCTGTAGGGTGCCTTGGACACTGGTGTTGCTCCTGGCACAAGTTCAATTATGAAGTCAATGTCTCGCTTTGGAGGAAGCTCTGGAATCTCATCAGGAAACACATCCTTGAATTCCTGTAACACCTGATAGTCCTCCAACCTCGGAGTTTCATCTCCTGTTGCCTCCAAAATCTGAGCTGCATACAACTGGAAACCCTTCCTACAAAAATTCTTTAACTGCATTGCTGAAACCTATCGTACTGAAATCACCTTTGGAATACCTTTCACAACTACTAGGTTCCCTTCTTCATTCATGCATTCGAAAGTCTTATTGTAGCAATCAAGTTTTACCCTGTGAGCTTCTAACCAATCCATTCCAATGAGAAAATCATAGGAACCAAGTGCTAGAACATTTAGCTATACACAAGTGACCAATCCATTCATGACTAATGGACATTTTTCTACCATTTCACTAACCTTTCTCTTAGTTCCTGTGGCTAGCTGAACTAACCAAGATTTTCTGTGCTTTACCTTCTTAAAAGCACAAATCTCCACTACTCTAGGAGTAATGTAACTGTGAGTAGAACCAGGGTCAATCAAAATAGAAACAGATTGTTCAACAATCTTACCTGCTACTTCAACCATAGTTGACTGGTGATCTGCTTGGCGGTCCTCTAATGCTACATAAATCCTAGGGACTGCCCTTGCTACTTGACCCACTGTTTCTGCTTCTTGAATGTTATAAGATGATCTTACACTCTCATTCTCAAGTGGACAATTTATGTGCATGTGGGGTCCTCCACATTTCCAACATTGAAGTGGTCCTCTATTCTGTTGTGGATCCTTAGGTTTTTCTCCTATCACTCCAACTGGTTTACTTGCAGCTTGGGATGGCTACTTCTGCTGATTCCTGAAGTTAGAAGGTTTGAAACCTTTCTTTCTTTGGTCAAACTTCTCATTCTTCTTGTCCTTCCATGCCTTATGGTAATCAAGCTTACATTTGCTCTGCTCATAGCAATACTTAGCCTTCCTTATTGCTTCTTCAAGAGTTCTAGGTCCATAAAACTCAATTCTATCTTTGTAAGACTGAGCCAATCCACTCAGAAAACGCTGGACCTTCACTTTTTCATCTCTGATGTACCGGACATACCTCAACAGCTCCAAAAACTTATTTGCATATTCTTCCATGGTTTGCTGTCCCAATCTCAGCTCATGGAACTCCTTAATCTTGTCATCATAATACCTGTCAGAAAGGTATTTCTGCTTGAAATACTTCTTGAATTGTTTCTACTTAAGTCTCCTTTCACTGATCCTCTTTATTTGCTTGAAGTGTTCCCACCAAATGGATGCTCTTCCATTTAGATTGAATATGAAAACTCTGGCCTTCATGTTTCCTGAATAATCATGCACTTGAAAGTACTTCTTTATCCCAAGAAGCCAAGCTTCAGCCTCTTGTCCAGTCTTTACCTCACCATCAAATGTGGGAGGTTTAGATTTCTTAAATTCATCCCGAGAGCGATCCCTATGGTGTCTCTTTCTTTTTCTTTTATGAAGAAGAACTTGAATCCCCGCTAGATTCTTCGGAGTCAGATGATCCACTAGAAGTTCTTCTCCTTCTCCTAGTACTGCTCTTACTGCCTTCTGGTCTTGCTGTACCTCGTCCAGAGTCTATCTTTCTTTGCAAGTCTGTCAAACTCTACAACATTGCAGCATTCAACTGATGCTGCTCTTCCTGGGATTTAATCAAGCTTCTCATGGTGGCTGCAACATCTGATAGTGTCTCTTGGAATCTCCTTCCTTTAGACTCTATGACATCATTTCCATTACGGACATTTTCTTCCAAGGCATCTCGGGCACGCTCATAGGAATCTTGAGCATCATATCCATCATGGGTTCTCATAACTAAACCACCACTTACTTACCAAACTATTTTCTTCCTCAAAGAACATCTGTCTGAAGGGGATGACAGGGGTCAAGGGGGCTTGCCCCCTTGTGGCTTCCTTGTGCCACTGCAGGGCGGGTCGAGGGCAGCGCCCTCGTTTTGTTTTGTTTTTGTAAATCTATGATTTTCACGCAATCTGGCGCATAAGATCACTACCACTTTCTCCTTTTTAGCCCCAAAAATCCATGGAAAACAGCTGAAAATCCTACTGAAAAACAGTCGAAATCTGCTAGGAAATCCCACTTAAAAAGCTCAAAATTTCCTTGTACAGAATCAGGTCTCATCCCAACTAACAATCTGACGTTTCAGCGGTCAAAACAACTAGCTTCTTCCGCTATTCATCGTCGATCTGTTTGCCTACGCTTCTCCGGTGTGTCAGATCCATAGTCATCTAGGTAGCTGCAACGGCGGACATTCAATCCACTAACTTCTGCCAATCCAAACAGCTAACCATCGCCGATGGCCTCAACACTTAGAAAATTTTTTGAAAATTTCTTCTTCTGTCAGCGAAAACTGCTCTATCTTCCTCTGACTCTGTCGGCGAAAACTGCTCTATCTTCCTCTGACTTTGTCGGCGAAATAGTTCCATCAGCAACCGCAACGGTGACCCACCATCTTCGATCTTCTTCCGATCAGTGAACTGATTTTGACCGGCATCGGCAGTTGGAACTTCTCCCTGTCGGAAGACTAGTGCGCTAGGATTCCGAAACGACGGCACACGAAACACTATCTTCTTCTGTTAGTCGACGATTTCGAGCCTTAGAAAAAATTTTAGACTTTCTTTACGGCGTCGGTGATCGGAGGCCTTACCCATTGAACGCGTAGTTGTCTATCCATCCGCAACGGCAGGCACTTGATCAACTTTTTCTGCCGACAGACGTCAAACACTCAGAAAATTTTCCGCAATTTTCCTTCCAACTGTGCTCCGTCGGGTATGCTTCCGTCTAACTCTCCGCTACATCGAAAGTCCTTCCCGAGAAGTGTTCTGATGAACCAACAGTTCAAACACTTAGACAAATTTGTGGAAGTTTTCTGTCATCAACTTCTGATCTCTGCTGGGCAGAAAGAAATCCTGCTTCTGTCCCTGCATCTTCGTGGTCCATTCAAGCCCATGCTGCAACATGAGCTCTGATACCACACTGTAATGTCCCCGACCCTCCGATCAGCGAAGAGGACGCTACCACGGCGTTAACCATCCGGGCTACCAGCCCCATGAGCATGTGAATTCATGAAAAATCCTGAAACATAATGCATTGAAGTAGAACATACACAGATGCATTTATTTATCATACACAGCGGAAGCAACATACATTCATACAAGCATTCATTCAACATGTTCACCATAATCATTAACAGTAAATACGATTACAGAAGTAAAATAGACAAGGATACTTATCTTATAAGAACTCGTTCCGCAACCAGCTACGTCACTGCAACGTTCCACCCAACCATAGGCCAGCATGCTCCTTAGTCTCTCAGCAACGTTACCACCCCCGAGCTGGGCATGATTCTCCAAGGAATAAGGAACAAGCAGGCTTACACATAGCCAAGGGTACACAAGACACAGCCAAGCCAACACAGTTGGGTTTATCAGGCCATCAACAAGACAACCAAGCCAACATGGTCAGGTTTATCATGCCATCCAGGAGTTGGGAAAGGCTAAATGCTAAGCTGGTGAGCTCATTACAGAGCTAGGAACACCTACACCAGAACTGGCCTGACTTCTAAGACACCCAACACAAGGAATCAGTCCCTTCTCTGCTACACAGTCCCTCAGGCCTTGCCTTCCCCTCCAGTGCTATTCAGGGGTTGTGGAGAAGAAATCCAGACCTCTAGCTCTATCTGTGTGGTTTCTAAACACACCAAGTTTATCAAGAAAACCAAGCCCCCATCCCTACTCCCAACACAGTCCGAAGACCAACCATTGCACGCATGCAATTAATCGGCAATTACAGCTTAACAGGGGAAAATGACTCCAAACAATCTACAGCAGCCCCAAAGTGTAACAGCATACACAACCAAAAAACGTGGGGAAACAACAGCCCGTTCTGCACAATGAAGCCACTGGGGAAAACTTATGCAACCCACACTAGGGAAGAAAATGCAGTTTCCCAACCTGTGCGTGAAGGAAACTTGCACTAGACCCCAAAATGTAAAGAAGACCACAACAAACACAACGTAAGGGGGACCACAGCAACACAACGAATCTTGAGGAGAATGACAGCAACCATAACTCACGGGAAGAACAATGGTCCCAATCTCAACATTGAAATGACAGGAAAATTACATGGCCATACCAGTCTGTAAGGATATCATACAGCCGAAAACGTGAATGGCCCTTCCCAAGAAAATCATGGATGAAAGACTGCAGCTCCCAGCTCGTTGTGTGAGTCAAAACCAAGAAATATCATGTGCGTGAGGATGAACAAGACTTTCGCTCCTGCGTGAGGATGAACAGACAATGGAGAGAATGGGTGGTAATGGAGATAGTGGAGTCCGTTGGAGTGATGGCAGTGGTTTCTTTTGCCATCGTGAGGTTCAATCTGCTGGTGGAGTGTACGTGTGGGCAAGGACTGACAGTCCTGCCACACTCCACTCCCAGCCATAACTGCCCCAACTACTAGCAGCAGTTTTTAATGGTAGTGGTTGGATAAAACAAGGGAAGGTGACACATGGCTTTTTCCCCCCATTGGCCAAGGTTTGACAATTCCCCCACCCTTATCCTTGTGAAAATCATGCCCCTTCTCAATTTAGTTGCCGCGAACGTATTTGGTTGGGTTATTTAATTAAAGATGCATATTTACATGATGACAAAACTCAATATGTATGCCGCATGCCCCGATATACCATTGGTGACAATTTAAATCCGAAACATAGCATAACCAATCAATGGTGGAGCCTTGGCCTTTAGCTCCACACCATGATCATTTACAATATATAAATCATGTACATCTAATGCAACAGGGTCAAAACCGGGGTGTTACAGTAACTGGAATAGTTACTCTTCATCTTATGCATCACACGATCACTTGATACTTTTGTAGCAACGCTTTGCCCTTTCGATCCTTCGTAGCAGCACTTCGATCTTTTGATCCTTTGCAATACTTTTCATCCTTTGCAGCAGCACTTCGATCTTCTTGATCCTTTGCATCAGCACTTTGATCTTCTTGATCCTTTGCAACAGCACTTCGATCTTCTTGATCCTTTCTAGCAGCACTTCGATTTTCTGCAGTAGCAATCTGATCTTCTCGATCCTTTGTAGCAGCACTTCGATCCTTTCAATCCTTTTGTAGTAGCACTTCAATCCTTTTTTATCCTTTCTAGCCGCACTTCGATGTACTTGACCCTTCATCATTGTACTTCTATCTACTTGATCATTTTCCTCCATGCTACCTGCAGTACACATGATCTATTTGTGGGATGATCAATATCGATCACTTTAGGACATAATTCCAAGGATGATGCAATCCTCCATCGACATGATCCATGATATCTATCAGGTAAATCATCTACAACTAAATGTAGATCTCAACCGCACCCGGTGCAATCCCTATCATCCATGAGGACTCATCGTAGACCATCCATACCATTGAGGTTATGACCACTCCCAAGTGAGTTTTATACTACGGTATCTACACTCACGTGTAGGTATACTCTACCATGTAAGAGTAATGTCTGCAGAGTAGATCTTGACTGCATTCAAAATGTTGGCCCTTGTCGTAGAACATCCATACCGCTAAGGTTAGGACCACTCCCAAGCGATTGTTATACTACGTCACCCGTGAGGACTCATCATAGACCATCCATACCACGAAGGTTAGGACCACTCCCAAGTGAGTGTTATTCTATGGTATCTACATATGAATGTAGGCATAATATCCATCTAAGAGTATTGTCTGCAGAGCATATCTCGACTGCATACAAAATGTATTTCCTTTCGTTCTTGGGGACTCATCGTAGAGCATCCATACCACAAAGGTTAGGAACACTCCTGAAAGAGTCTTATTCTACGGTATCCATAACTAAGTGTGGTTACTCTCCATGCAAGAGTAACATCTTCGGGGCCATCCTTAGCTAGTAAGGACCACTCTCATGCACAGAGTGTTATACCTGCCATCCTCAAGAGAGGATACTATCGTCCACAAGTGAATGTTGAAACTTGTCATCATCTGTCATCCCATCATCAATGTCAGTCTTATGATCGCTCCCCCTTTCCTGGGAGGATCCATATTATCAACCTGCTCCCCCTTTTTCCGAGGAGGGTTCATTTCTTCGACATGTTCTTCCTTTATGAGGAGAGTCTATAACTTCGACTTGTTCCTCGTTTTCGAAGAAGGTACGTATCTTCATCATATGTAGTCCCATCATTGTTCCTCCTTGCGAGGAAAGTCTTTTTGACCTACACCAATCTTGTCACGAAAATATTCAAACTTCACTTGAGATAGAAGCTTGGTTAGTACATCAGTAACTTTCTCATCGGTACTCACATACTGGAGCTTTATGGCTCCCTTTTGTACCATATCCCTTATATAAAAATATTGAATTTCTATATGCTTTGATTTTTCATGGAACATCAAATTCTCGGTCATCTTTATACAACTCTGGTTGTCACAAAGAATTACTATGGTGTCCAACTCCATGTCAAATAATCCTGACATCAGCTTCTGAAGCCATATCGCTTCACAACAAGCAGAGAAAGCTACAATGTACTCTGCTTTAGCTGTACTGAGAGAAACACTAGACTATTTCTTAAAAACCATGAGATCACGGCGTATCCTAGACAATAACATCCTACTGAGGTTCTCTTCCTGTCCCAATCTGAATCTATATATCCATATAATCTGTAGTCATGATCTCTCCCATAGTAAAGTCCCAAATATATCATAGCTTTAAGGTACTTCATCACATGCTTTGTAGCTATCAGGTGAACCCATCTAGGTTTAACTAGATACTGACTTAATGTGCTCACAGCAAAGCATATATCTGGCCTTTTGTTCGTTAGATACATCAATAACCCAATTATCTTTCTATACTGAGTCATATCCACTAACTTTGATGTCTCATCAGACAACAACTTCAAGTTGGTGTCCATGGGTGTGGCCATGGCTTTACAATCCAACATATCAAATCTTTTCAATATTTTTACTGCATACTTTCCCTTATTCAGAAAGATTCCTTCTGGGCTCTACCACACTTCTAGGCCTAGGAAATAATGCATCAATCCAAGATCTTTCATCTCTAATTATTCAACTAGCTTCTTCTTGCAATCCTTGAACTGTTTCTCATTTCCAGTCGTAAATAAACCACCCACATACAACAATAGTATGACTAGTTCATCATCCATAATCTTCATATAAAGGTTAGGATCAACTTTACTCTTGGTAAATCCTATGCTTGTTAATAAGCTATATATTATGACATACCAAGCTCTAGGAGCTTGCTTCAGTCCACACAGATCCTTTTTCAATTTGCATACATGATTCGCTCTGTCTTCGACTTCAAATCCTTGTGGTTGTTCGATGTAAACCTCTTCCTCAATCACACCATTAAGGAAGGTTGTCTTTACATCCATCTAGTGTAAGTCCCACTTCATCATGGAAGCAAGTGCCATGATAGTTCTGATGGAAGTGTACCTTGCTACTGGAGCAAATGTCTCTTTATAATCGATCCCCTCTTTCTGGGAGAATCCTCTGGCCACAAATTTTGATTTTTACTTTTCAATACTTCCATCAGCAACATGTTTTATCTTGTAGATCCATTTCGAAGATACCATGCTCTTGTTTTCTGGTTTGGGTACTATATCCCAAACATCATTCTTCATGATTGATTGGTATTCTTTCGTCATCGCTTCAACCCATTATTTCTTCTGAGCAGCTTCCTCATAACTAGAGGGTTCTTGATCTACAAGATCACACATCAAA
This sequence comes from Pseudotsuga menziesii, assembly GCA_001517045.1. NCBI lineage: Eukaryota > Viridiplantae > Streptophyta > Pinopsida > Pinales > Pinaceae > Pseudotsuga > Pseudotsuga menziesii. The sequence goes on from LPNX010945036.1 coordinate 17,183, forward strand.
GCTACATAACTGGAATATGGATTTTATCTTTTGTTGGTTCTTGTGGAGCCTTCTGGAGCTCCATATCTCTCTACTTCTTGTATAATTTCTCGTACCCAAACAGGTTTTCTCTTTCTAGAGATATCTATAGTAGGGGGTTCCTGAGGTTCTAGCATGTCATTCTCTTCTGATGCTACTATTTCAGGAGAGGGTTCATCTTCTATCCTTCTGGGAGGTACATCCTCTTCATGTACTTCTTCAAGCTGACACCTTCTAGATTTATTAAGAGTTGCCTCTTCATCAAATGTTACATCCCTACTAATATCAATATGATGGAATCCTTAAATGTATATCCTGGAGGCTTTGGAGACTTCACAGTATCCTACAAATATTCCCTTCTTTCAAGAAGGATCCAACTTGGTTCTCTTCTCTTTTCAAATATGTACATATATTGGGCATCCAAATATCTTGAGATGGCTCACTTCATGTTTCTTTCCTGTATACATCTCTTCAGGAGCCTTGAATCCAAGAGCACTATGAGATAATATATTATGCACATATACAGTTGTTCTTGTTGCTTCATCCCATAAGTGCATGGGGAGGTCTTGGTCATGAATCATGGTCTTTACTGCTTCCATAACAGTCCTATTCTTTCTTTCCACAAAACCATTATGTTCGGGATTATAGGGAGTGGTTAGTTCCCTCTTGATTCCTGCCTCCTTACAGGATGCTTCAAATTCCTTTGAAGTGTATTCTCCACCATTATCTGTTCTCAGTGTCTTGATATTCTTTTCTGAAATGTTCTCTATCAAGGCCTTGAATTCCTTGAATTTCCTCAACACTTCACTCTTGTTCTTCAAGAAGTATATCCAAATCTTTCTTGAAGAATCATCAATAAATGTGACATAATATTCATATCCACTTAAGGATATATAGGGCATAGGACCACACACATTAGAATGAATTAGTTCTAATGTACCTTTGGTCTTTGTTTCACTTTTCAGAAAGGGATTCTTTATGTTCTTTCCACTTGCACATCCTTTGCAAGTACCCTCATGATCAATCTTTAGATCTGGTAACCCTATTACCACCTTGCTCACATAGGGCAATGCTTTGTAGTTGATGTGAGCAATCATTTTATGCCACAGTTTACTTGAGCTGGTAGTGTCATGGACAAGGTAGGATTGGAGGGGCTGCGAGACGGCGGCTTCGCAGGAGTAGCTGAGGCTACAGCTTAGGGTGGGGGTTGCGATCCCCTCACAAGGGCACATGGAGACATCGGATCTCAGGGGCTAGAAGCCCAGTGAGAAAGAAGGAGGTAGCGAGAACAAGGACGGTAGCGGAGCAGGGAAAGGAAACGGGAGGAGAATGGGATCGATGGGTTGTCTCCCGAAGACTCAGACTATCTAGCCATCTAGATCTGATAAGATTGCTGAGAAGGTTGAGTTGTGGAAGGAAAAATCTCTCATTGGAAAATTCGTGGGGGTTTGGCCATGCCCGAGAGATCTAGTCCTTTGGATCAAGAGTAACCGGAACCCTAAAGTACATTATGACCTCCATTTGGGGTCAAAGTTTCTTCACAATCATTTTCTTTAATCAGGAAGACTGTGACAGTGTTCTGGAGGGAGGGTCGTACTTATTCTTCTTGGTTGATTTGTATCTGAGACCATGGAAAGAGAGATTTAACCTGGATACTGAGGACCTAACGATGGCTCTAGTCTGGATCCGGTTGTTTTCCCTTCCCTGTAAATATTGGGATCCTGAAATCTTGAATGATATTGGTAACACAATCGGGGAATTTGTGAAGGTTGCAGAACAAACCAAACAACAGAGGTATATGGCTTGTGCCTGCATCTGTGTTTATATGGATCTGTCAAAAGATTTGCTAGAAGCAATCAGTCTGAATTGGGATAATGAGGAATGGGTTCAACCGCTTAACTATGAGCAGCTCTCGTTTAGATGCAGATAGTGCCACGAATATGGCCATTTCCGGGAGGAAATGCCCACGGTCATCCCAAATCCCACCCATTCCCAAGCGATCCCATGGAGGAGAGAAAGATGGGGAAGGATTCACTCAAGTCAAAAGCAGGAAGAAGAATAAGGGGGGGGGAGTAGAAGACTGCGAGAGAAAATCAGGGCAAGATGGTAACTAGTAACAACCCCTTTCAAATCTTGGAAGGGAAAGGTGAGGATGGCGAGGAAGAAAGGAACCCGAAAAGTGGATTTTTAGCAGGGGAAAGGAAGTAGGTTGTGAGAAGGAAAAGGAGGACTATGTCGAGGCAATGGAGGAAGACGGAGTGGAGGAAATGGAGTTGGGTGAGCTAGATCTGGATGAAATCAAGAAGGGATGCGATAAGAAAGGTAGGGGGTATGTGTCCAGAAGACAACTAGAATTGCTCCAGGAGGCTATCATCGATACCGGAGCTCACCAACAACTAGGGATAGCCTACAATCCACAGAAATTAAGAAAAATAAAATCCCCAGAGGAAGACCTGAAAAGAGGAAGAAAGACGAACAGGAAAAGAATAGCGGAGTTCGAAGTTAAGTTAATAGAATCATACTAGTATCCGACAATAATGATTGCATTCTCTGAAGTTAACAAGGTTACCCAACGAACATTGTATCCTAGAACATTCGGGGATGTAACCATCCCCAGAAAATAAAGAACTTAGCTAGGAAGGTAAAGCAGGAAAAACCAAATGTTCTTTTTTTATAAGAAACAAAATGCAGTTCAGAAGCAATGGAGAGGGTGGGACAGAAGATCTGGTAAGGTAGTAGGGTTATGGTGATTGATGTTGCGCGAATGGCTGGGGATTTACCTATTTTATGGCATCCTAAGTCCATCTGTGTATCGTAATGGAGCGGCAACCAGTTCTCTTTGATAGCCAAATTCCATTTCCTAGATTTAAGGGATAAAGGAACCTTGGTAAATGTCTATGGTCCAAGTGCTTTTCCCTATAATCAAGCTTTCTTGAATTTCCTGAACTGGATAAGGGATCAAGCTTGTGAAGGATCTTGGATTGTTGGAGGTGATTTTAACCTAATAACATCCCTGGGGGAGAAAAAGGTAGGAAGGAGGGTACTGGATAGATTCCAAGAAGCATTCAGGGATCTTCTGGCCCATGATCCCCTCATTGACCTTGTGACGGGAGTTGGGTGGTACACATGGAACAATAAGCATGGGGGAGAACATCTCGTATCTTTGAGAATTGATAGGTTTTTGGTCTCATAGGACATCACAAGAGGTACTGTGGAAATTAGTACTAGTGTCCTTTCGGCTGCTGGGTTTGACCATTGGCCCATTAGCGTCAATTGGGATTGGTCGAATACCATCTTGAGAAAAACTTTTAGGTTTGAACATTTTTCCGTTGGAGCATAAAGACTTCAAGGATTTGTTATTTCAGTGGTGGCAGGAATTGGTCCCCCCCACCGGTACTGGGATGTATTGATTCCAACAAAAACTCAAGGCTCTGAAATCCAAAATCCGTATCTGGAATAGGGAAGACTTTGGGAACATATTCCAAGATAAAAAAAAGGCTGATGGAAGACATTCAGCACACCCACCAGAGAGGGATGTAGGAAGGGTGGGACGAGGAACTCAAACAAAAGGAGAGAGACCTGCTAAATTAGTTAGAATCTAGGGACAAACAGGATGAAATATTCTAGAAACGGAAATCTAGGAATCAATGGCTGCAGGAAGGGGAGAAGAACACTAAGTTCTTTCACAATTCAGTAGTCAGTAACAAGAATAGAGCGAAAATTCATAAACTTAGGAAGGCCTATGGAAATCAGGTTGATTCTTGAGGAGCAATTGAGGAAGAATTGGTGCATCACTTCGAAGGGAAAATGACTGAGGACAGAAGGGATAGGAGCCAAGCTATAGCCAAGATCACCAGGCTCATCCCTAGTATTATCACCAATGAGCATAATGAGATGCTGGCTAAAACAATATCTATGCAGGAGGTGGAGGAAGTTGTCCAGGAGATGGCCTTGGGGAAAGCACTAGGGCCCGATGGTTTCACCACCAACTTTTTCCACTTCTTTTGGGATCTGATAAAAGTGGAAGTCCTATAAATAGTAGAAGAATCAAGGAGGCGTCATGGAGTCTTAAAATCCTTTAATGACACTTTCATAACCTTGATCCCGAAAGGGGAGGGAGTCGATACCCCTGGTAAGTTCAGACTAATTTCCCTTTGCAATGTCATTTACAAAATCATAACTAAAGTGATAGCTAATAGATTAAAGCCACTCCTCCCAAACCTGATTACCCCGGAACAATCAGGATTTGTGGAAGGAAGGCAGATTTTGGATGGGATTATTCTGGTTCAAGAAACTATCCACTCTTTGAATATGACCAGGAGGCCAGGCATGTTGATAAAATTGGATATAGCAAAATCATATGATAAATTAAGTTGGCAATATATAAGCAGTATTTTGGAATCTTTTGGCGTTGGTAGAGAGTGGGTGGAATGGATTATGAATTTGGTATCCACTCCTTTTTTCTCTATTCTACTGAATGTATCTGCGATGAGGATATTTAACTCCTCAAGGGGATTTAGAGAGGGAGATCCTCTCTCCCATTTTCTTTTCATTTTAATGGCATAGGGTTTGAGTAAGATCCTCCAATACCAATCCACAAGTGGAGAGATCTGTGGGCTAAGTCTCCACGAGGGAATGGATAAAAAAACTCACCAGCAATTTGTGGATGACACAAAGCTCATGGGGCATCGTTCAGTCCAAGAGGCCCGAGCTTTTAAGAGGATCCTAAGGATTTTCGCAGAATCCTCAAGGTTGGAATTTAATGCTGAGCAATCACAGGTCTTCTTCTTTAATACTACTCCCCTATCGCAAAGGAATATTGTTCGGATTCTGGGATTCTCCAAAGGTTCTCTTCCCTCAAAATATCTGGGGGCCCCACTAGGGAAGGGAACCATTAGGAAGGTGTCCTGGCAAGACCTTTTGGATAGACTTAAAATCAAGTTATCAAACTAGGTTCTTTGACCTCTAAACTTTCCCAGTAGGATTATCCTGGTCAAAGTTGTTCTTCAAGCTATGTCGGTTTACCTTTTCTCTATCCTATCGGCGCCAAAATCGGTTCTAAAAGAGATAAGAAGTATTCAAAGAAATTTTCTTTGAGGAGGAAGAGGTGAGAAATCCGAATTTTCCCTGGTTGGTTGGGATAAAATATGTTTCCCCAAAGAGAGGGGGGTTGGGTCTCAAGGATCTTGAAGTTCTAAGTGAAATCCAAGGATCTAAAATTTGGTGGCGTTGGTGCAATTACAAGAGGGAACTCTGGGAGAGATTGTGGCACATGAAATATGTCAGGGGCAGAACAAGCGATCAGCTGATTCGATATAATGAGGAAATACCGGGTTCCCATATTTGGATTAGAGCCCAATCAAGACAAGAGTTGGTTCAAGAGCATAGCTTTTTGGAAATTGGTAATGGTGAGTTAGCTAATTTTTGGGATGACTCGTGGAATCAGATGCCTGAACTGGGAGAGGAACCTAGATGGAAAACTATCAAGGTTAGAGGGTTGGAAACAAGGAAATTCAAAGTGAGTCATTACTGGGAGAAAGCCCCAAGAGAGGATTGCAGATAGTGGGAGGAACCTGTTGGAATGGATGGCTTAGCCAATGCAGATGATCTTCTTTCTTTCCAGGCCACTCTCCAAGAGAGATTCGTCCGTATAAAAATGGGACCGGATAAATTGAGGTGGAGATACAAACAGAGAGGGAATTTTAGCATCAAATAAGCCTATGACATTCACATTAATAGTGAGGATGCAGGTGAAGCAATTTGGAAGAAAAATTGGGATACAAATGTGTGGCCTAAAGTGGCCATCTTTTGTTGGTTGGTAGTTAAACGTAGGATCCTGAGTGGAGAGAATTTACGGATGCATGGTGTGCATGGGCCCTCCCGATGTGTTTTATGCTTCAGTAGTGAAGAAACAATGCAACATCTGTTGGACACTTATCCCTATACCACCTCCCTTTGTGATAGAGAAGCTATGAGATTTAGGAGGATCGATCGAGCTAGAGGCCAACCGGGACAATCCCTGCAAGACTAGAATCTTAAAGCGTTTAAAAATACCATTAAAAGAACTCTGTGGATGATGTTCCCCGGGATGGTCACATGGAATTCTTAGAAAGAAAGAAACAACCGTGTCTTTCGGGATCATAAATTCAATGAGGAAGAGGTGTGGTGGAGATTGGTCAAGAATCTCCTAGAGACCATTAGAAGTAGGCAGTGGGACGAGAAAGACAAGGACTTTTCAGAGGAAGAAATCCACATAATGGTGAGTTGGTTTCTAGGAAGAAGGGACTTGGAGGGGCTTAAACTGAGGGTTAAATTGTGCAAACCATCTAGCCCGAACTCCTAGTCTCCCTCACCACCTCATTCGTTCAAAATCAATTTTGACGGGGCAACAAAGAGGAATCCAGGGCTGCAGGATATGGGGATGTCTGCAGGAATGAGGATGGAGCTATAGTGAAAGTTTTTTCTGGTTACATAGGTCACGATACAAATAATTCTGCAGAATTGGAAGGCTTATTCTAGGGATTCAAGCTCGCAGTGGAGGAAGGTTGGCTACCAGTCATCGTAGAAGGGGACTCCAACATCATAATCCATATGGCAAATGGGCAGTCCATAGAGCACACATCATTCAGTTGGAGACTCTCAGGTCAACTGGATTCCCTGAGGACCCTCATCTCTTTTCACAACATGGTCTCCTTCACCCACGTCAGATGGGATGCCAACAAGGTAGTTAATCTCCTTGCCAATGTTGGTGCGAAAGGGAGTAGGGCCCGCATGTTCGGCATGTTGGACGAGTTTAGAAATGAGATATGGGTCTCTCAATGTCTCCATCTAGTTGTACTGGATATCGAGCTTAATCAATAGATGGAAGGTTGTGATTAGGAAGCCCGTGATGGCGACAATAGGCAGGAGGAGACCTGAGTAGGGTTGTCATCCCACCAAATCTAATTATCAAGAACATAATGAGTAGTACATGCTCCATTACAGAAGTTGATATCAGAAGGTACCGAAATAAGAGTGGAAAGGGTCAGAGATCAGTTACGCACTAGGATCTATATTTGGCAATAAATTGAGGTATGATGTTAAGGTGTGTGAATGTTACGAAGAGGAGTGATGGAAAGTATTGGCAGGAGGAGAGAAAGTACAGCTCGTCTATGGAAATTAAGGAGCCTTGACCCTATATCAGCGGGCTTTTCGCAGCTTTTCCACCCATTATCTTAGTGAAATTTTTGTTGGTTCTGCAAGTATTGAAGGTAAGTTGTCTGATAAAGTGCTCACATACAACCTTGCTCTCCTTTCTCAGTCTGTTGGTGGGAATATTCTTGTGTATCCTACCAAAATGGATCCGAAGTGATCCTTGAAGGTGGAAGTGGGGATGGGATCAGGTAGTGTGGGGCAGTGTGAGAAGACTAAATGGACGGGAAGGAAACATGGGCATAGGGGTCGAATAACGCATGCCCAAGCGGATGCCCTTCAGGAGACCTCCTTCTTTAAGGGTCGCATCCCTCTGGCGACCCGTAGGGATATTGAGAGTGTTGAGAAAAGCATATGGGAGGAGGTTCAGTTGATCCCAATTGAGGAGATCTGTATGGAGGTGGAGCAGTGGGTCGTATACCATGGAACCACCGCGGGAAGAGCAGTAGCATATGATAGGATGTTAATGTTATATTGGGTAATGAAAAATCTAATTTCGCATGTGTCTATGGAGGGGGATTCCAAGAGGAAGGGTGATGAGGAACCGGCTCGGGCATGGAAGGACCACAACGCAGACTGTTGATTGATGCATCACAAGGTGGATTTGATTGCGTCTAGGCTGGGGATCCAGTTCTTTAACCCAGGATTGTCGAATGTGGAGGTTGGAGGATCTAGTTTGAAAGCGCACCAGAAAAGGGAATTGAAGCAGATTGTTTCTGAAGCAGCGAAGCTGATAGAGCGTACCTGGCTAACTAATGCAGAGAGAACCAGTCTGGGAGCCCACTCCAAGAACCCGGTTTGAATTTTAGATCGTGGCCCTATGCATGGTTTATGTTCTAGTTTTTTTTGTTTACAGTATTAGTATCGTAGCTCATAGAAGAACTAAAGATAGACGACTTTTTCTTTTTTGGGAGGCTGGTGAGACCAAAGTAATATTTTTTTAAATACCTGTAATGATGGTGTAGACTGTTGTTGAAACTGGTTTACTCTGAAAAAAAGCAATATGTACATGGTTTGACTTTGAAGTATAAAAAAAAGGCACTCCTTATGTAAGATCATCGATTAAAAATTAAAGATACAAACCTTACAAAAATATAAATTATCATAACATAAATATTATCTTAGATTTTTTTCAGTCTATTACAATATATATTACATTATAATATATATATAATATAAGGCAGAAATATATAAATTTTATATTTAAATTAGTTAAAATTTTGAATGTTTCAATTTTTACTTATATTAAATATTTATATTTTTTATTCATGTATACAGGAAAGTGTATTTATAATAGCATGCACATAAAAGGTATTTAAAAAAAATTGTTAGAGCCTCTCATTACGGATAAATTAACTTAAGAGATAAACACTTAAGCCTATTTTATGATATTAACATATGTTATAAAATATATATGGAAAACAAATATAAGAATTTCAAGTATTTTTTTATCAACTTTTTTTTGTAAGTAACCTTTTTGTGTTTTAAAAAATGAAAATCTTTTTTTAAAATATTTCTTTTAATGATTTTTATGTCGGTGACGTGGGACATTTATATACAGGTTAGCTTTATTATTTTGGTTGTACCATTCCTCAAATTTAAAAAAAAAAAACTAATGTTTAACTATGGACGAGTTTAAAATAAATTAAATTTGTTAATTTTAAAATTTTTTAATTGGTTGTTGGTTGAGTGACGTAAGCTTTGGAATTACAGCCTTAGGCGTTGGCGACGTTGCTGATCGAAGTAGTTTTTAAGGCGCATTGATGGAAGCCAAGGTGCATTGAGTGCAGTTTAATGGGCCTCTTCCTCGTCTTCTGTGTCGGTGGTGCTGAGGGTGATGCACAGAACCAGGGAATTTACTTCAACGGGAGTCGTTACCCTTCCATTGCCACCTTTGGTTGACATATTTTATTAAGGGCATAATACCGAAGAAGCAATCCTGATTGTTTAAAGGATGTTGTCTTGCCTGCCTCTGATCCCCATTAACTCTACTGTGTGTTCATGAACTCTTCTCTCTCGCTTCATGGTTTCCATTCATCAGTGTTAGCTGGTATAGTGATCTCTTCACACAGTGGTAAGAGATCTGAGGTGACTTTTTGAATAATTCAGGCCGTTGTATTGTTTGTCGCTGAATTGTAAATTCATTAAAGATCTCTAGTGTTCAAGGACTGGAATTCAAATTATCTATGGGATTTTTGTTGAAAATTGGTGCTTTCTATTGTACATTGCGTTTTTTGAATTATGTTTGATATGGATTTGGATATGTCAACTTCTTGGAGCTTTTTCTGTGTTGGGTTTGAATATTTTAGTTTGTTGGAGATTTATCTGAGCTAGTTTTGAAATATTTAGCGTAATAGATGTTTATTTGAGGCGGGTTTGGATTATTCACTACATGCAGTAATGTTGGCTAGAACTAATCCTTGAGAGAAAGAAAGGGCAGTTCTAGTGTTTTTACTGGGTAGAGCTGTAAGGAGAACACCATAAGAGCTAGCTCTTAGAGAAACTACCAGCAAGCGGAAGAACCCACAGTCGATGTGAATCATCGAGGAAGAAGAAGAACTTGGTTCCAGTAGTAATGCTAGCTAGAACCAATTTTTGAGAGAAAGAAAGGGCAGTTTCATAGATATTACTAGGTGGAGCTGCAAGGAGAACAACATAAGAGCTAGCTCTTAGAGAAACTACCAGCAAGCAGAATAACCCACATTAGTTGTGTAAGCAGAATGTAAATGACTCTTGGCTTTGATAGGGACACTATTAAATTGAGCACATAGATTTGTGGTCAAACACGCAACTCACATGATAGATCACACAATTTACTCAGTTATTGAAGAATGAAACAGTGCAAAAAAGGCTTACAGCTGTGAATGCTTTTCATTAATCAAAGAGTAATTAGATAGATAATTACAATGAAGTACAATGGCTTTAATAGCCACAAGCAATTCGAATCCACATGAGGAAGTTTGAATTGATTAAACTCTACTTGACTGTAGGTAACCAAGACCTTGTCTAAAACACTATCGGAGGACTCAATAGTTAACTGACCTTGTCTAAACCATAACCGGAGTTCATCGGAGCTCTAAAACATAACTCAAGTGTTACATTGAGTGTTGACTAAGGTTAACTGACAATGGTAGGTGCCCCACATGTGTTCAGTCAAGTAAACCTAGCGCTAACTGAATTTAGAGGACTAGAACTGAATGTAACTGACTCCTAACTTAGCTTGACTAGTCATTAACTGAAGTGAACTGACCTTGGTTGGTTTTGGCACTCCCAGTGGCTTCCTAAATTGTAGGGATTGGTCTAGGAGCCTCCTAAACTGATGCAATCAAGTGCAATCAGTGGCAGTGAGCCTCAATTAGTGTTCCCCACACTTTAGTAACTGAAACATGTGCCCCAATTAGGCCAAGTGGACCCAATGGTGTTAATGACTATAAATAGACTGGATGGACTCCCGATTTAGACATATGACCAAATTTGGACAAGGGAGGATTAATAATCCTAACACCCCACCTGAATGCTAACTTGGAAAATCTGTGGGCCTTGGTAACTAAGAACATAGGTCACCCATTACATCAAGTAAAGTAAAGTAACTGCTCAAAAACAAGGTGCTAGGGAAAAACCACATGGGAAAAAATCCCCCCCTCTAATTAAGCAGGTAGAATCAGGATCAATCTGGTTCTTCTGTGCATAGGTATCCTGGGGCTTGGCATGTGAACCTCTCCATCATTATGTCTGGAGGAATCTTCCTCTTTGGAAGAAGAATGATATGCTCAACTAAATCAGAAATATAGACAGCTGTCGGATGAAGACTGGACCCATGTAGAGCAACTAAAGTCAACTGAAAAGTGAGAAAAGGTTCTTGAGAATTCAGAGAATGTGAGGAACACTCAAGAAACTGATATGTTGCATCCATGAACAGCAAAGCATGAGTGGTAAGAACAGCTCCCAATCATGTCTAGTAAATTTTGCACAGAATTTAAAGGAAAATCACCGGTGAATGTTTGCATGGAAGTGCAGCAGAATTTTTCTTCAATATCAGAGATTCGAATGTCTTCTTCTATTTCAGCAATATGAGAAGATGAGATATCAGAGATCTCATGAACTTCTAGAGCATCAGGAGAAGGAGTCACCGCATGGAGACTGTCTTCAATTCGAATTGACTATGTAGAAGCTCCTGCTTCTTCTTTATCTTGAACAACTTCATCAGAGAGAGTGGAGGCCGATATTTTTGGATCAAGGATGCTTATGGTGCTAGATGTGCTCTCCAAACTGCTATTATGATCCTCATAAATCATTCCAAAGTTTCTATCCAATCTTGTCCAAAGTTCCTTCGGGTCTTCAATAGATCTAATGAGGTAGCGCAAGCTAGGGGAAAGACCTGTTGCTATTGTTCCAAAAGCTCCGTCACTTTTATTCAACCAGTTAATCTTACTAAAACACTCTTTACCGAGTCCAATAGACACCCGACAGAGACCTTGTCTCATCAGAGATGAAATCATTTCGAAGTTGTACCTGCAAAACAA
>LPNX010945061.1:0-18131 GCA_001517045.1 Pseudotsuga menziesii
ACCCTACCTAACTACAAAATTCTTTTGGGTTCCTCAAATGAGGTTATTATGTTGGTTGAGTTAGGGTAGATTTTAAGTCTCACTTGATTTTAGGGGACAGCTTGTGTGCATGTGATATGATGAATCTATAACAGCTACTCAATAATGTGTGAAAAACTGTAAGAAACTTTAACCATGCAAACTTTTTGCTGAAATAAATAATGCTGAAAATTTTTAAAACAATGCTGTAAAACAAGAAGCAGGAGTGGCTGTAGGGCTGCAAATGGAACAGGTGGCTGTGCAAGTGCAGGAAAACAGATGCAAATCGCCTAGGTTTCTGCACGGCAACAAAGGCAAAAACTGGGCGCGGACCACGGGTTTCTAAATGGCAGCGGCGGTCGAAACCGCGGGTTCTGGGCGAACAGGCGCGGTCGAGGCCGCGGGTTCGGGGCGAATAGGAGCGGTCGGGGCCGCGGGTGGGTAGATGGCAGCGGCGGTCGAAACCGTGGGTTCTGGGCGAACAGGCGCGGTCTAGGACGCGGGTTCGGGGCAAACAGGTGCGGTCTAGGCCGCGGGTTTAGGGCTGGCAGCGGCGGTCAGAGCGCGCCTGTGTAATGAACAGGCGCGGTCGGATCGCGACTGTGGTCGGAAAAGACGGGGTCGGGATGCAGGCAAAAGGGGCTGACAGCGGCGGGCTGGTCGCGGCTTAAGGCCTGAAATGCGCGGTCGGGCCGCGGCTGCGGAAGAAAACGGCGCGGTTTCCGGCGGCCGAAAACAGCAAACTGAAAGTGCAGTACGAAAAGAAAAACTAACAATAAAACAGACAGCGGAGTCGCCAAAACTGTAGCTAGGGTTTTCACCCTAGCTTGTGCTGATGAGCACCTACTAAGGAATATGGATTCCTTAGTAGCAGTTCGATTAATGTAAATGAAAATAAACCAAACTAAAACAGAAAAAGTAAATGACAGAAAGTAAAAAACAACAAGAAAATGTGTAAAGGTATTTTGTATTTATGTTACCTCTGATGAAGAGGTTGGTGGAGTCCGTTGCGCTGGTCCGATGTCAGTGGCTCCGAGCTCCGAGCTGTTCCTTCTCCTTCTCCAATGGTGGAAAATAGGCCAAAAGGGGTCTCAATGGTGAAAATAGCTTGATGGTAAGCTAGGGTTTCACGAGATGTTTCGGCAGAGTAAGGGTGCTTATGACTGTGGATGTGAAATGAGGGGTCTCCATCACTTATTTATAGTTTTTTAGTGGTGGAGTGCTTGCCCATGGTTTTTGGAAACCATGTGGTTTAGGGTAACTTGTTTAGGGTTTTTGTTGTTTTAGGGTTTTCCTCCTTTTTCCTCATTATTTTTATTCCTTTTCTTCCCTTTTTGGGGATTTTTTCTATTTTTAGAGGAATTTTGGCTATTTTTGGAGGAAAAAGGGTTTTTTTGGCCTTTTGGAGGCTTTTTAGGCCTTTTGGAGGCTTTTTAGATGGTTTTGTGGCCTTTTAGAGGCATTTTAGGCCTTTTGGAGGCTTTTTAGTGGGATTTTCAGGGAAATATGGTAGGCAAATGGACAAATGAGCCATGTAGTGAGGTAGATGAGGTAGTTAACCATTTTTGGGTGTTAACAATAATCAGAAAGGATCAAGCTCCATCATTCATGAAAATGTTGAAAATGTTAAATGTTAACATAATGCCTCCAAAGATACACCGAGAAAATAGAAGAATCACAAGGAAATGAAGTCCAATTATCATAATTCTTCTCATCCTCCCAAGATGAAAAATTTCAGAAGACATGCAAAACAAAAGAGTCATTACAAGCAGAAAAATGAGAGATTCTCCAAACATACATTCGATGGATATTGTCATTGTTTTCACAAGTTTGGTCATAAGGCTGTTGATTGTAGAATCAAAGAAGAAGATGAAGGGTTGATAAGGAAATAAGACACTAACATCTCTAATGGAAAAATACTTATTGGTTTCATATGTCACATTATTGGACACTTTGCAAAATATTCCAAGAATAGTACATGCATATATTCCCAAGAAACTCAGAAAAAGGTATGGAAGATGAAAACCAAGGAACAAAGAAATAAAAAACTAGTAAGCATAGTACCTCTTGGAAAAATATGGATAAGAAAGGAAGACTCCAAAGATATAGAAGAAATAAATATTTCAAACATCAGTGAGGTCTCCAAAGATGACGATAAACATAATTATGCCATGGATAAAAAGGTCATCCATTATAAGGAAAAACAAGATGGAGATGTAAAAGGATACACCAATAAAAATGAAGGTGATGAAGAAGGATGTAGTTATGACCGTGGGATCCTTTCCTAAAATATATCTCATGATTTAAAGAAAACCCTGAAAATAACATTAGAAAGGATCGTATATTCAAGGGGAGTTAAAGTCAGGAAATTCCAATTGGTATCTAAGAAAAATTCAATTGGTATCTAATGTTGAAGTATATTGAAAGCTATCTTCTTCAAATATAATGGGTGATCAAGGTTGGTGTACGGATGGCATAATAGAAAGTATGAAGTAACATGATAAAAATAAAATGTGAGAGTCATGAAGACCATGATGTCTGCAATATAATAGAAGAGAAATATGGTTATGTTCACTTAGTAGTTGAAGTCATGACACATAAAAATTGTTGATAGTAGAAGAAAACTCAAGCCTAAAAAATAAAAAATCACTCTATTGATTGTTAGAATAATCAACCCATAGTTACCTAGCTTAGACATTAATTAATCCATTTTTGTTCTATTTGCCTAGTTTCCAATATTCCACTCTATGCAAGTTGTCTTCCACATGCCATAGAAGTAAAAATTGCTAAAAATGAGTCATGGAGCACTTGGGAAAACTCTTGGAATCCATATTTAGCATATATTCTTTATTCCAGATCCTTCCTAGCACATATCTTCTTTTTCTACTAAGTTGCCTACTTTATTGAGATTTATGGCAAAAGCGAAAGTAAGACTAGGTGTAGTTGACTTGTTTTTTTCCCTCATCATCCTCCATTATTTGATCCTAATAAAATCATGTATGATTTGTCTTTCTATCACTTATTATCTTTCCTACTTGACTTTGCCAATTCGTGAGCCTCTAGGTATATTTGGAAACTGGTTTATGCACATATGGGGGATTTGACTAGATTTAGTAAGCCTGCTTTTTTACTATTTCGAATGGAATCCTTATGCATTTGAATCTATCATGTAATTATATATTTCAGCATCCTATGAATTCATAAGGTTGGATATTGTACACTTATTCAATACAGATTAGTGTTATGCTCCAATTTCAGTCTCCTTTGTGTGTAAATTTGCATGTTTGATTAGGAATTTTGTGAGTGCAATTGTTCTATCAAATGGGTACAATTTCCACATGGTATTAGAGCCTTTGTAGATCGATTTATATCCTTCCATATTTTTATTGTAGGTTTGACATATTGACTGGGAGCTATTCTGCTGACTAAAGGGACAATTTCTGATCTATGGATCAATCTCAAAAGATCATCTTGACTCCATTTAATTTCTTTGAATGGAAATCAGAGATGGAGATACTGTTGAGAGAGAAAGGTATCTATAGGGTGACTATGGAAACTAAGGTAGAGCCCAATGTAGCTGCAGATAAAATTAAATGGCACAACAGGAGGGATGAGACCTATGGTCTTTTGTGTCTGAGCATATCCAAAGACCTCCTCTTCCATCTTGATGGATTGACATCACCTAATGAAGTGTGGGAGAATTTTGTAGATATTTTTGGTAAGATATATGAGATGAGAGGACATCAAATCAAGAATGAATTGATCTCTTTGAGTCCTAGCAGCATTGAATCCCTACAACTCTACTTTTCCAAGTTTAAAGCCCTTGTTTTACAGCTAAAACAGTGTGAAATTGAAAACAAGGAGGAGCAACTAGTTTTGGCCATACTCTCAAAGATTGGACTTGACTATTCATTGTTTTTTTTGAACTTCCATGCCACCAAGTTGATAGCCCGATCCTAGAAGATTCTTAAGCTTGTAGAGTTGATGGAATCCCTCACATAAGAACAATATAAAATGGTGATGATGGGCACCATCAAACCTTCCAAAGACCAAGCTTTGGTTGCTGGATATTCAAGGTTGGATTCAAAAGGAAAGAACAAAGCTAAGAAGCCACCTAAGCAAAAGAGAGACAAGAACAAGTCTCAAGAGGATCCCCAAGGCTCCAAGAAGAACTCCTAGAAGAAGAAGAACAAAGGAGAAATGAGCAAGTGTGCATACTGCAGTAAGGGCTATCATCCTGAAATATCCTACATGAAGAAGAAAATTGACATGTTGAACAAACTCCTAGAGAAGAATAACATCTCCCTTCCTGATTGCTCAAAGAAGAGGGAAGGATGATCAAATTCATAGGATAGAGAGACAGTACATGCCTTGGTTGCTAGCACATCAATCTCACCTAGCTTCATCATAGACTCTGGAGCTTCAAGACATATGGTTTCAACCAAGGAAGCATTCTCCTCTCTTGAAATGTTTAAAGGTCCACCAATAGTGGTGGGATATGACTCTCTCACTGACAATTTGGGGAAAGGAAGGATTCATCTTGACCATGGTAAGTTCAGTAATGTATTGTATGTTCTAGGTCTTGCCTTTAACCTATTGTCAGTGTATCAACTGACTCACACAGGTTCTCCAAAGAAGGTCATATTCTCCCTTGATGATGTTGACTTCATAGAGACCACGAATGGTAAAGTCATTGTAAAAGGAGTTGTAGATCACACTTCGAAGGTATACATGTTTTCACATTTTCTACCCTACTCAAACCCCTCCACTATTGTGATTCATGCTAATGAGGTAAACAAACTTTGGCATGAAATATTTGGCCATCTTAACTATAAGTATCTTTCTGATCTAAGTGAAAAATAAATGGTCATAGGGTTACCAAAGGTTAAGTTTTACAAGGGAGTCTGTCAAGGTTGTATCCTAGGAAAACACCCAAAGCAAAAATTTGAGAAAGCTAGTCATGAGAGAACCTTTGCACCTCTTGAGTTGATCCATAGTGATGTTTCTGGTCCATTTCCTCATATTTCAATGAGTCAATCCAAATATGAATTGACCTTCATAGATGAATTTTCGAGGTATTGTTGGGTTTACTTCTTGAAGCATAATTCTGAAGTTTTTGGCCTCTTCAAAGTCTTTAAGGCTTTGGTTGAAAACCAGTCTAGAGGAGACTCAAGATCCTCAGATCTGACAATGGTGGTGAGTATGCCAAGTCTAAGTTCATTCAATATTCTGAAGATGTAGGTATTCATATGCAGCATTCAATCCCTTACACACCACAACAAAATGGTGTTGCTGAGAGAAAGAAGAGATCACTGAAGGAGATGGAAACCTGTATGATGGAGGCTAAGACTTTGCCACCAAAGTTTTGGGTAGAGGATATAAAATGTGAATCCTATTTCTAGAGTATGGTGCCTCATAAATATCTTGATAGTATGACTCCTTTCGAATCTTGGAGTGGGCACATTCCAGATGTGACCCATTTCAGGATTTTTGGCTCAAAGGCTTGGGCTAGAATTCCAACTGAAAAGAGAAAGGATTTGAAGCCCCAAATCCAAGAATGCCTATTTGTTGGGTATTCTAAATACTCAAAAGGGTACAAGCTGATCAACTTGATCACAAACAAATCCTTCATTGAAAGGACTGTTCAGTTCCAAAAAAAGCTTTTAGCAGCAGTTGAAGTTGGAGAATCTTCTTCACCACAAGAACCATTGAATGTAAGTGGAGAAAAAAATGAGTTTGCTAATTCTGATAGGTCTGATAATGATGATTTAATTAGAAATCCTGATATTCCTACAAGACAAAAATTTCTATCAAAGACCATTCATGCAGCTGGGGAACTAGCTGGAAATCCTAGTGATCCTAGGAGGACTATATCTCAGTTTGAGAGTGCTCTATGTATGAAAGATCCTTTGTTTGCAGAGAAGTACTATATGATGGTTGAATCAAACCCATAGAAATATGAAGATGCAGCACATGATCCAATATGGCAAACATCCATGAAAGAATAATTCAGCTCACTCCAGAAGAACAACACTTGGGAACGGGTTGATCTTCCCCCAGGGAGGACGCTAGTTCAATGTAAGTGGGTTTTCAAAACTAATTTTGCTGTTGATGGTTCAAAATTTGAAATATAAGGCAATATTGGTGGCCAAGGGCTACTCACAGGTACATGGTATTTACTACAATGAAACATTTTCCCCAGTGGCAAAGATGGACTCCATAAGGCTAGCCTTAGCCATTGCAACTTCGAAGTAGTGGGTGGTACATCACATGGATGTGAAGTGTGCTTTCCTAAATGGAGATCTTACTAAAGATATTTCCATGCAGTATCCTCAAGGGCTTTTGTCTAATCCATTTTTTGTGTGCAGGTTAAATAAATTATTGTATGGGCTCAAGCAGCCCCCACAGCTTGGTATGCCAAGATTGATGGATTTTTGCGGTCATTGAGTTTTGTTCAATGCAAGTCTGATACTAATGTTTATTTGAATCTGATTTGTGATTATTTGATGATTGTTTTCTTGTATGTGGATGACCTTCTGATTATAGGAAGTTCAAAGAAATAAACTGCCTCCTTGAAGGATGCAATTAACCATGCATTTTCTATGATCGATTTGGGGTTGTTGAGCCAATTCTTGGTTCTCAAAATTGCTCAATCCCAAAATGGAATGAAAGTACATCAGTACAAGTATGCCTTAGATTTGCTGAAAATTTTCAACATGAAATATTGCAATACAAGCAAGACTCCCTTCCTTTCAGGAGTTAAGCTTGAAGAAGCAGGTTCTTCTCCTATGGTAAATAATACACTGTATATGCAGTTGATTGGGTGTTTGCTATACCTTACAAACACTCGACCTGATATTTATTATGCAGTAAGTGTGGATTCAAGATACATGTATCAGCCTCATGAGATCCATTGGAGAGAAGCCAAAAGGATTGTTAACTTTGTTTAGGGAACAAGAACTCATGGGATCTTCTACAAAGCTAATTCTTTTCTTGATTTGATTGGGTTTATTGACAATGATTGGGAAGGTGACAACACAGATCAAAAGTCAACATCAGGATATGTGTTCATGCTTTTTGAAGGACCAATTAGTTGGTCAAGCAAGAAATAGAGTGCCATATCACTCTCATCTACAGAAGCAGAGTACATAGGAGTTGTAAATGTAGCAACTCAATGTTTATGGTTGCAGGGGATACTTGGTGAGTGTGGCTTCGAATCATAGTTTTCAACCATTATCTATTGTGAGAATCAGAGCACCATTCGAATCCACAATGATCCAGTTCAGAGACAGAGAACCAAACACATTGAGATCCATATGCACTGCATCAGATAGCTTGTGCATGATGGCATCTTTCACCTACTCTTTTGTGCATCTCCAGAACAAGTAGCAGACATCTTCACCAAAGTTTTTTGTGAGAAGACATTCAGTAACCTCAAATCACTACTGGGGATTTCTGATCATGCTGTGAAGCATGATTGATGACAAGATTTTCAAATTTTTTTTACTGTCCATGTTTAAGGGAGGATTTCCCCACTGGGTTTTGCCTCTTTCCTTGGTTAAATGGACATGCAGTATGTAAAGGGTGACTAATCCTTGTTTCTAGGCCCTATAGTTTTTTGATATTTACTCATAAATTCAGGATTAATGGGGGATTTTAGAATAATCAACCCATAGTTACCTACCTTAGACATTAATTAATCCATTTTTGTCTTATTTGCCTAGTTTCCAATATTCCACTCTATGCAAGTTGTCCTCCACATGGCATAGAAGTCTAAATTGCTAAAACTGAGTCATGGAGCACTTGGGAGACCTCCTGAAATCCATATTTAGCATATTTTCTTTATTCCAAATCCTCCCTAGCGCATATCTACTTTTTATGCTAAGTTGCTTGCTTTATTGATATTTATGGCAAAAGCGAAAGTAAGACTAGGTGTAGTTGACTTGTTTTTTGTACTCATCATCCTCCATTATTTTCTCCTAATAAAATAATTTATGATTTGTCTTTCCATCACTTATTATCTTTCCTACTTGAATTTTCCAATTCATGAGCCTCTAGGTTGATTTGGAAACTGCTTTATGCACCTATGGGGGATTTGACTAGATTTAGTAAGCCTGCTATTTGACTATTTTGAATGGAATCCTTATGCATTTGAATATCTCATGTAATTATATATTTCAGCAGCCTATGACTTCATAAGGTTGGTTATTGTACACTTATTCAATACAGATTAGTGTTATGCTCCAATTTCAGTCTCCTTTGTGTGTAAATTTGCATGTTTGATTAGCAATTTTGTGAGTACAATTGTTCTATCACTTGGGTTCAATTTCCACATTGATAAGGTAGCAGGATGAGTTCATCATTTACAAAGGAAAAGGTTGAGGTTATGAGTCTTTGTGTCTAAGAGAGTGAGACTAGCGAAACTATGTAATAAACTGAAGTAATCTCTGTGTTGAGGATATGAATTATGGGTCTCTAAATAGTTGATAATATAGATCTAAAATACGAAAGAATCCAGTAGTATATGCTAGGTTTTTATATGAATATCTAAATGCATAGGATTAAGGAATTATGGTAAAATCAGAAGCCAATTAACTTACAGACAAAATAAGACCATTAGATATGGCAACAAGAATAGAGTTAAAAAAAACATGTATCCTAGAAAGAAAATGAAAGAGTGTGAAAACAATACTGAGTGTATACTTTGTCACAAAAATTTTGACAAAGGAGAGGAAGTCCAATGACAGGGGGAGTGCATGGATCTATCAATTAAATTTATCATTCAACAATAGGAAATCTGTTGCTAGTCGAAAACCTCAAGCCTAATACTCTCAGTGTAAGTCAAACATGCGACTAAGGAAACATTTGTATCTTTAAATAAGAAAAATGTGAAATCAAGAATAAGGAATTAGGAAAGGTCATTGGCATTGCTATGGGGAATACAAACAATGTATACATCTTGGGAAATGAAAACCAATGTTACCTAAGTGTGGTAGATGAAAGTTGGTTATGGAACAGAAGGTCGGGACATTTAGGGTTTGGAAATCTTGCCAAAATAAGAATAAAGGAAGCTGTAAGAGATCTACCTAAAATTGTAGTTAATCTAAACTCGGTGTGTAAACATTGTCAACATGGGAATCAAACCAAAGCTAGTTTTTAAAATAAAAGAACATATGGCCTCACACCCTCTAGACATTATACACACAGACATTTGTGGACCAACCATCACTAAAATCCTGCAAGGATATCACTATTTGATGTTTTTCATTGATGATTACACAAGGATAACCTCGGTGGCATTCCTGAAATAAAAATCAGAAGCTTTCCAAAAATTTAAAGTCTTCAATGTAATGGATGAAAATGAGTCAGGTATGAAAATCAAGTGTCTTAGATAAGATAATGGGGGCTAATTTACTTCCAATGAATTCAATGAGTTCTATGAAGGTCATGGAATCAAGAGACAATTTTCAGCTGCAAAAACTCCTCAGCAGAATGGGGTTGTTGAAACAATAAACCAACAATTGGTATCATCCAAGAACATGTTGCAATAAAGGAAGTGTTAAGATAAATGATAATACATTGATTAAGTAACACAGTTCAATTAACAAATGGGAGATATTATGATTGTGGGAGTTGTCAGAAAGTAGAAAGACGGGAAATCCTATATCAAAATCAGTACAGTATTGGAATAATAGGCTATCCTTTGTCATTTATTTCAAATAGGGAGAATCTTTAGAGTTTTACATCAATTCCAAAGGGGGAGAGTGTTGAGTATATAGTTGTCATTGATGTCAAAGGTGTTCACAAATGACACAAGAATAACCAGTGGATATGATGGAAGGACAAAATCAGTGAAAGACTAAGGAAGTGATGGCATGGAATGGCATAGTTGAGGATGTGGCATGACACATATGATGACATAGAATATGATGTTTTCCTAATGATGATGTCATAAAAAAATCATTTATAACAAATGCAATGGATGAGATGGACATGGATGATAAGACAACATGATGTTAGATTTTTATCATTTCAGCAATATGATCTTAGGATCTTATCTGAGAGAATAACTTGCATAGTAATAATCATAAGAGACAAGAGACACAAAGACTTTTCCTTGGGGAAACCATAAAGGATAAAACCCCACAAATTCCTCAAAGATAGAATGAGCACCAATGGCAGTAGTAAAAACGAAAGATAGAAAATATGATCTCCAATACCTTTTCTCTCTCCCACTTGTGTGAGCACTTCCTCCCTCACTCATGCACCCAAGTTGAGTGAGTGCATGTGTCAAATATAGAGTCTCACTCTCTATTTATACTAGTTTACGACTTTTACAATTACTTACTAGGGTCAACATCTCTAGGAGAGCCTAATAACCCTAGTTCCCCTCAACTGTGGGGACTTTTCCCTTCGATCAACAAGGATGGTTAACCTTAAATCAGTTGTGGAGACTATTTCCCTGACATACAATGAAGGGTTAACCTCATTGAATTTACATGACTTTATTATATTAATGACTCTCCCAATAGGAACATCGAGGTACAATGAAATACAACTGATTCTCCTGAGAGGAACATCAGGGTACAATATAAGATTTACAAGTGAATACATTCCAAAGTTACAAATACATAAACACTCCCTCTTAACTAGGGAGGTATTCTCTTGACACAATTCATCAGCATAAGTCTTCTTCTCTATATCATCATCAAAGCTAGATCATCACTGGATCAACATCACTCTAGATCATCACTGGATCAACATCAAGTCTGGATCATCACTGGATCATCATCATTGCTTCCTCTATCTTGATCAACTAGTGCTATCTCTCAATTCTACTCATCATAGGAAGTTCTACAGAGTGATCCCTTTTTCATATTGGTTGTAGGCCTAGCCTCCATGTAGGTCTTCATGTTCTTGAGAACTTATATATGACCCAATCAGAAAAGCTCTCAAACTCATCACCTCCCCTTAGAGGGAACCTCGATATAGAGAACACTAAGCTTCTCCCTGAAGTACTCAAACTTCACTTTGACCAATGGCTTGGTTAGCACATCATCTTTCTTCTCATCTATTGCAACATACTGGAGCTTCACTTCTCCTCTCTACACCATATCCCTGATATAGTGATATTTTATCATGATATA
This sequence comes from Pseudotsuga menziesii, assembly GCA_001517045.1. Lineage (NCBI taxonomy): Eukaryota > Viridiplantae > Streptophyta > Pinopsida > Pinales > Pinaceae > Pseudotsuga > Pseudotsuga menziesii. Next base: position 11,166 of record LPNX010945061.1, read on the forward strand.
CTTTGACTTGTCATGGAACACCGGGTTCTCCGACAAATTCACACAAATCTGGTTGTCCCAATATATACAAGTAGCATCCAACTAGAGAGAAAACAAATCAGATAGTAGCTTCCTCAGGCACACTGCCTCACAACTAGTCGAACAAGATGCAACATACTTTTCTTCGACTGTAATTAGTGCCATGCAGGACCGCTTCCTGCTAAACCAAGAGATCACACATGATCCCATACTGAAGCAACACCCCAAGGTGCTCTTCCTATCAATGGCACTGCCTACCCAATATGAATCAACATAACCTTCTAGGTTAATATTTTGATTCACCTCATAATTGAGCCCATAATCAATTGTACCCTCAAGTACCTTAGAATATGCATTGCAACAATCAGGTGAACACATCTCAGATCTGTCAGGAACTAGTTCAATGTGTTCATAGCAAATCAAATATTTGGTCTCACATTCGTCAGGTACATCAATGACCCAATCATCTGACAATACATCATGGCATTAATCGACTTTGATGAAGCATCACTCAATAGATTCAGGTTCAATGCCATAGGTGTGGTCATGGCCTTGCAGCCCATCATCCTGAACCTCTTTAGGATCTCTACTGCATACTTCCCTTTTCCTAGGGAGATTCCATCTGCATTCTGCCACACCTCCATACCTAGAAAGTAGTGAATCATATCCAAGTCCTTCATCTCGAAATCGGTAGCAAGTATCCTTCTTGCATCTCTAATGAGTTCCTATTTTCCTGTCAGGAACAAGTCATCGACATATAACAATATTGTCCATCCTATCATATCATGTCAAACCTCAGGATCTTCTGCAGTCACTCCCTCTAAAGTGGAGCAACCTTCTCCCTCTGTCTTTCATACTCTATGTATTGAAAAATTATGTACTGGAGTGACAAGTAGCTTTCTCTGCTACTAATATTCTATATATACATTTAGGGTCATTGGATACAAAGATCCTCTATCTTGAAAATGTTCTCCTTACACCCATCTATGAGCTTGTCATCCTCTATAGGTTTTCATATTCAACCTTGTAGCAAAGGTTAAGATCTTTATCACTCTAAGTGATCTTCAAGCTCCTCATGTATGTGTTATCCCATGGGTGATTTCTGAGCTCGTACAATGCCTTCTTTCATTTGGACACATGATTATACCTATCATGTGTCTATCTAGTGGCTGCAAATGTCTCTTCGTAGTCTATGACTTCTTTCCATGAGAAGCCTTGTGCTACGAATCTTGCCTTGTATCCCACAATGTTTCCATCTGCTGCATGATGGAACAACAAACTTGCCTCTAGGTCTCAATACTACATCCTAGACATCATTCTTCTTGAACTGGTATTCTCCTTCCCTTTCTTCTTGTCTACTTCTTCATAGCTGGAAGGTTCTGGATCAATGATGTCGCTCAATAGTGTCACATAATTGTATTCTTCATATTATTCTTCATTCTTGGATTATTTCTAGAACTGTCATCACTTGTTCTTCGGAACAAGTATCGTCCTTCTTTTCTTGTAGGTGATTGTATGCGATCGTTCCTACAATTCAAATGCATTAGTTTTATCATTAGAAACATTTCATAAGGCATATTCATAATGGAAAAATACTATGCATAAAGATATAATCATGCAACTATTTTAGCCAATACAACATTCATCCATATCTCACATAAACTTTCTAGATGCCTTCCATCTCTACCATGACATCATTGAGATTGTGCACTAATCGAATATGTCAGCAAAGAGGTTTCATTCTACATAAGTAGCAATGGAGAGTTTTATAGAACCATGATATACTTACTCATCACATGCATATTAGTAGTATACTTTCATTAATGCAAACATTCTATCATGCATAACACATCAACTAAATATAAACAAATGCATAACAAAACAATATTATGAAATAACAATTGAATACTTATCTTTATTTGTTTCGTGGGTAGACTCCTTCTTTCAACTTCATCATATTCTTCACTCATAGCATCATCATTTCTTATCCAAATTATTATATGGATAATATTTTCTTCCATAATTTAGTTCTTCATATTCCTCGTCGCTTGAGGGATCTTCTTTGAATCATGAGGGCTTGATATTCAGTTGCTCCCATCTTGTTTTCTCTTATTATGAGTCGAGCTTCTTCTTGTGTGCACTCTTCCCAGAGTTTGCTAAAAGTAATCACTTCCTTCTGGCACACATTCCTCGAATGAATGAATCCCATGATCCTGGGAGACCATTCAAGGTGGTTATAATAGTATCTTATTCTTCTTCGATTGATTTGTCATAGCATCGAACACTTCCTTTCGGTTTCTTCAGGGATGAAACATGAGGGATGAGATGATGTTTAATAGAATCTAAAATGATTCTCTTGACTCTAGCCTTAGCTTCATCTCCCTCTGTCTCCTAGACCATTCTTACTAAAATACTGATCCAAGTCAATTTCTTGAAGGATCACAGAGTTCCTACACTTCATCTTATTTATTTTCTTTTCTTCAAATAGATTATCCAAGGAATCAAACATATCCTTAGGTCTATTAAGGGAAGAAACTTGTGGTATAATTGAATCAGCAATGATATTCTTGGCCTTGACCAAGGTCTTCTTGTGTAAGGCTTCTAGCCTCATCTCCCTCTGGAATTGCAACCTCTCCACTTATGTAGGTGTCCAATTCATTTTCTTCAAGAACTAGTGAAATCATATACTTCCATGATTGGAAGCTATCACCTTCACCAATATTGTCATGAAGCCGGTGTGATTAATCATCTTGAAATGAGAACCTCAAATGTAAATAGCAAAAGATTAGATCTTACTTATTTGAGGTGTCCGTCCTGGTTCTGGATTTCGCTGATCTAGGGTTTATCAGAGAAACCCTAATTTTCAAAACTTGGAATATTTCAGATCTTATTTTATAGAAATATATACCTCTTCAAGGAAACCTGTCTAATGTACTCCTTTTCTGAAAATAGTGGAGGGAAGCTCTTGAAACAGGAGGCCCTAGTTTTCCAATTTCCTCTACAGAAATGACAGAGATTGTTTCTATGGTCTCTTTGAAAGTGATTCTCCTATGTGTTTGATATTTTGTACTGAGGTAGCCTCATATATATTCTATCCAACACCATAGGTTTGAGCAGAATTGGTTTCTCCAATTGGTAGTTAGGATCATTTTCCCAAGGTGACCTGTTTTAGGACTGTTTACAATAGAGAACTTGCACGGACTTCCACATGTCAATGTTTCACCTTTGGGGTATGAAAATTTTACCACATAAATTATAGTATGTTCACTATATAGAAAGTCTTTTTAAATTTCATTTGTACCTTCGTATCCCGAGATACAATAATTCTCCCTAGGTGTCTTGTTTAGGGATGAATCGTGGAAGAGGCTGGAACCCTGATTTGGACGAAATACATCTCCTAGAATATAGAAAATATAAGGCTGAAATTTTTACACAAGGTACATTAGGATTTTATATTTTCCCTGTGAAATTTTTGGCCACTAAGATGTCTTCAATCCTAAGATATATCAAATGTACCAAAACTACAATTTTAGTAATTAAGGGCTTCCTTTTTTTTCAGGTCGAGGCTCAAATTAGGGTTTGACTTTCCCAAAGTTTTACCCAAACAAAAATCTCAAACTTGGTCTCTAAAATTCGATTTTGATGACGAGAAAAATCCTATACTGGGATCACTCAAAAATGCCTCTTTTGTGAAAAGCCTAAAATTCCTGCAGCAAAACTTGAAAATGCCTAGAATCAAATTCTGCTTCGATAGAAAGATGCGCCCTTCAATGGAGAGTTAGCCTAGCATCCTTTTGCTAATGGATTGTGAAGAGAGACCCAGAAAGTAAGAATACCTAGCTTCTGCAGGCAAACAATTTCATCTTCTCAGGTTAGCTCTGATACCATGTTAGATTTTTATCATTTAAGCAATATGATCTTAGGATCTTATCTGAGAGAATAAAATGTGCAACAATAATCACAAGAGACAAGAGACACAAAGAATTTTCCTCAGGGACACATAAAGGAGAAAACACGCAACTTCCTCAGAGATAGAATGAGCACCAATGGCAGTAGTAAAACCCAAAGACATAATAGATGATCTCCAATAGTTTTTCTCTCTCTCATTTGTGTGAGCACTTCCTCTCTCACTCATCCTCCCCAGTTGAGTGTGTGTGTGTATCAAATAGAGAGTCTCACTCTCTACTTATACTAGTTTCCGAAGTTTACAATTACTTACTAGGGCCGACATCTTTAGGAGAGTCTAATGACCCTAGTTCCCCTCAATTGTGGGGACTATTTCCCCGACTTACAATGGAGGGTTAAACTCATTGAATTTACATGAATTTATTATATTAATGACTCTCCTAATAGGAACATCAGGGTACAATGAAATACAACTGATTCTCCCAATAGGAACATCGGGGTACAATGAAATACAATTGATTCTCCCGATAGGAACATCAGGGTACAATATTAGATATACAAGTGAATACATTTTGAATTTACAAATACATCAACATATGAATGACTGATCTGAATACTTCCAAGACAATGTTGATAGTATGATGTAAACAATGGTTAATGAAATGTCAAACAGAGGTCGAGTGGAAGTAGAGATGTAGTATGAATGACAAAGCTAGTTAGACAAAATGAAGAGTGGAATTGCAGAAGAGTGAAATGAACAAAAGATAGAGTATATGTAACAATCAAATAACAAAGAAACTATATCTGCGAGAGTGTTTATAAATTATTCATAGAAACTATATCTATGAGAGTCTTTATAAATTCCTTATAATCAGCAACATGATGAAATTATCTGTGTATATAAATCTTCAAAACTGTTAGAAATAGTCACACAAGATTTCCACAAAGAAATCATGCAGATTCGCAAAATCATGGTGAGATCTACATTTGATCTAAAATCGATGGTCAGGAAGAATCCCACATGAGTAATGACAATTAAGGATCAATTCCATAACAATCCGGATCAGACAGCTTATATTAGTCCCACACTAGATCTAACGGCTAGGGATTAATTCTGACAGTTAGGAGAAAAGTCCAAAGTTCTGCAAAAGATCAAGATTGGACGACTCATATTACTTCCACTAAAAAGAGATCGATGATGCAGAAGAAAAAATGCAAAAAAAAAGTTTAAAGATTCTATGAACCCACAATCTGTAATCCACAATCCAGAAGATCGAAGGTTGATAAAGACTCTGCAAAAGATCGATGATGTAGAAAGAAGCTTGTTGAAAGGAGATTGCGGAAAGAAGCTTGCAGAAAGGAGCTTGCAGAAAGAATCTTATGAAAAATATCTTGCATAAAGGAGCTTGTAGAAAGTCAAGATACGATTTGATGAAATGTTACGTTTCCACATCCTACATCCCACATCCCGCAATGTAGAGATCGACGCTCACATAGAATCCTGATGGAGATCAATGGTGGGGAATCGTGGAAACATAAATCTTGTGTGGAAATACGATTTCAAGAGGAAATTTGTAGAGTAGATGAACAATCTGGAGAGATTTTAACATAAGATCAACGGTCCATATTGTATCTAAAAAAGGAGATTTTGAAAGCACAAGAAAAATTTAAGTCGAGCTGTGGAAATGAATTCTAAGGTGTTAAATGAATGAAAGGGTGCAGAATAATGTTTTGGTTGGATATTTACATGTAGTAAAGTGTAATATCCTGAATTTTGACCTAATAATTATGGGAATAAGCACCATTGATTATGATGTTACTTCGATGTTTTATTTTGATATATTGGGTTTAGGACTCCATTGCATATGAACATGATGACTTGTTTGATATATTGGGCGTAAGCTAGTTACATATGTTTTATGTATGATTTTATGTGTTGGACGTGGACCCTGAAGCACATGATTGATGAGATGTTTTTTGTTGAGAAAGGAACTATGGAGCACATGAGTATTTGAATGTTTGTGTTGAGATAGAAGCTCTGAATCACATAAGTGTTTAAGTTGTGTTGAGTGAGAAGCTTTAGACCACATGAGTGTTTTTATTCTGTTGAGCGAGGAGATCTGGAGCACATGGATTACATAAAACTTTGTGTTGAGTAGGAATTCCTGAAGCACATGAAAATATAATTGGAAGTGTTGGGCATAAGCCCTAGAGCCTTCCAAGTTAATGTTGATCATAAGCTCTGGAACATTGGATCCTTGGCCATTGTATCCCTACAAATACATCCTAGGATTAGAAGTGGACCCTGAAGCACATGATTGATGAGATGTTTTTTGTTGAGAAAGGAACTATGGAGCATATGAGTATTTGAATGTTTGTGTTGAGATAGAAGCTCTGAATCACATAAGTGTTTAAGTTGTGTTGAGCGAGAAGCTTTAGAGAACATCAGTGTTTTTATTGTGTTGAGTGAGGAGATCTGGAACACATGAATTACATAAAACTTTGTGCTGAGCAGGAATTCCTGAAGCACATGAAAATATAATTGGAAGTGTTGGGCATAAGCCCTAGAGCCTTCCAAGTTAATGTTGATCATAAGCTCTAGAACATTGGATCCTTGGCCATTGTATCCCTAGGTGTATCCTACAAATACATCCTAGGATGAGTGTTGAGAGAAGAGCTCTGGAATTTCATTAAGTTTGTAACTCCCTATTTTTAGCGTTGAGTATGGGCTCTAGATAAGCGCTAGGAGTTACTGAAAATAATTAATTATGTTGACTGAAAAGGACTCGAGTAAAATATTGATCTCATCTGACTTAATTATAATTGATTAAATGAAATTTTGAATTTCTGTATTTCATCATGTACTGAAGAACTACCATGGTATACAAGGAAATCCAACATGCGAGGGTGTTTAGAGATTCCTAGCCTAGTATACCTAACCACCTACCTGGCGGCCTTAATGAAGAAATTGTCATAAGTTTATGGATCATGATATATGATACCTAAAGACAAATGTTAACAAATAATATATATATATATATA
>LPNX010945061.1:18717-61109 GCA_001517045.1 Pseudotsuga menziesii
TATAGGCATGAGCCTATTGATTATGATGTTTTCTTGATGTTTTATATACTGGTTCAAATACTACATTGCATATGAACATGATGCTTTTTTTTTTATATATTAGGCGTAAGCCAATTGTTGACGATATATATACATAAATTCTTGTTTGTGTTGGGCATGGAACCTGAAGCACATGATTGATGGGATGTTTTGTGTTGAGTGAGGAGCTTTAGAGCATGTGAGTGATTGATGTTTGTGTTGAGAGAGAAGCTATGGAGCACATGAGTATTATATTTGTGTTGAGTATGAAGCTCCGGAACACATGAAAATATAATTTGGAAGTGTTGGGCATAAGCCCTGAAGCCTTCCATGTTGATGTTGAGCATAATCTATGGAACATTAGATCCTTGGCCATTGTATCCCTAGGTGTATCGTACAAGTACATCCTAGAATTAGTGTTGAGTGAAGAGCTATGGAATCACACTAAGTTTGTTACTCCCTGTTTTTAGCGTTGAGTATGGGATCCGGTAAGCGCTCGGAGTTACTGAAAAGAATTAATGATTCCCGAGTTAAAATGACTCGAGAAAAACATTGATCTCATCTGACTTATTTATAAGTGATTAAATGAAATGTTGAATATATGTATACTCATCCAATACTAAAGAACTACTATGTTACACGAGGGAATCTAACAAGCAAGGATGTATAGAGTTTCCTAGCCTAGTAGACCTAACCATCTACCTGATGACCTTAATGAAGAAAGTGTCGTAAGTCTAGTGATCACAACATGTGATACCCCAAGACAAATGTTAACAAATGTAATATTATTATGTATTTTATACATGGTATGTATAAAGAATAAATATAGTAATAATATTAATAATGAAAAGTTCCATCTATTACTATTATTACTTAGATAAATATTAAATAGTATAATACCTATAAAAGTCCAATTAGAAACTGTCTAAAAGTTCCTAAGTCAAAATATTAAAAGTACTAAGTAAATGAAAGGGTTAAATCAAGAAATGAAGCATTTATTGATTTAACTGCCCCTTTGACTGAAAATTCTGTCTATAAAGTCCCAAGCCCAAGAGAGTCTTGGGGATCTCATGTCTCCTTTCAAGTCATTATTCTGCCAAAACTTATGAAGATATTTATTGGAGAACATTTCCTAGAAGTAAAAGAGAGAACTGATCCATACCTGATATGCAAACTAGGGCAGCCTTACCTTAGGATATCTAAGCTTCTTGCATGTTGAACCAGCTCGGGGGGATCCATATTGAAACCAGGAACAATTCCAGGTGATGGTTGGATGGAACGTGGTAGTTTCCAAGTGATTCAGTCATCAAATACACGGGTCATATCTGCCCATAAATTGTTAATACTGATGAACTGAGTGTTTAGGTTTTCATCCATTAAAAGAGCTTTGATTTTTAGCTATGATGTTCTGGACTTCCTATTTCATTTTCTAGAATAAGTGGTGGCTAGTCTAGGAAATGTTTATATTATATTTTCTAATCCCTATGTGCCTTGTTTTTCTATCCCATTCTCTTAGGGTTTACATTTTAATTCATGTATAACCCTAGGATATATTTTAATTCCTGTTTAAGATCATCAAGGGTTTGGTACTTTTACGTTTTACTTCTGTATTGTCTTTTACTGCTTTAGTATTGTCTTCCTACAAACTAAGATTTATTTCAGATTAAATACCTAGCTGATAGTTGGCCTATATACTCTACTAATAGATTTCATATTGTCAGTAGAGGCATGTCATAATTAAAAAGACTAGTTCAAAAGTAAGTTTCATAGCTAGAATAATCTATAACACAGTTAATTAGTCTATTAAATAAAACCTAACAAACATTATATATATATATGTGTGTGTGTGTGTGTGTGTGTGTGTGTGTGTGTATGTATATTAATCGAAAGGAAATAAGAACTTCATTTCTAAACAATTAATATTATAAATATATCTAAAAGGCTAACCATAAAATATAAAATACCAAAGCTAATATTTAGAACCAACTAAGACCTTTCAAGGTCTGAATAAATAATGATAGGCTAATAATCAAATCATTCCCATTAAAAAAAATATTATCATAATCAAATAACATATCAAGTATCAAGACCCTTCATTGGTCCACAATTTATAACCACTGCACTATCTATATCTACCAAGTTAAATGAGAATAGTATTATCAATAATATGAATCCATGACATTAAGTAAACAATTCAAACCATATAGGTATTAAAATTCACTTAACAAGACTTTATAATAGAAATCGTATAACATAATATAAAAGGTCCAACATAATACCATCTACAACAAACATGTAAAAATAACCAAAGTATAGTTACAGTGCTAATTTACAAACTATATATTTAAAAAAGATATCTGAGGATCGAATCCTATGGAAACTCGAATGTCAAAATGCATACCATAATACTCAACACAATTATATAAAATAAACCATAAGCATGTAAACAATCCAAAGCATTTATACAATATATTGCAGGAATCAAATCATGTAGGGTCCTTCTACGTTCCATAAGGCCACACTATACATAGTGTGTATACAGGCTGTAACAATAAGATAAATTTGCTACATAGAGGTCATGAGACCCTCACCTTTTTTACACACGCTTTGAGCAAGTCCTCAGACCCATAAATAATAAAAACATTCAACTATTTTAAAACCTTTCTAAATGTGTGGAAACCTTGTTAACAATCAACCTACATAAAGGATTTCCAAATGTAGGGTTTTACACCCATAGCCATATTACTTTCGATTTACACATAAATAAATAAAATGGTAAGTAGGCTCCATCTAAGCTATCACATCGACCATCGAGAGTTCTCATGCCATTCATGGCATGGCCCCAAACCATACGCTGTCACCATTTACAATCTTACAGCTAAAACAAATAATGGAAGAAAATATACACAGACCAGCCCTGAAAGCGAATTCCATAGAAAACCGAACATAAGTCACTATTGAAATCAAACACAGTATAATTTTATAAACAACCTTATAAATACATAATCAAGCTTACACAATCAATTTCCATTTGCCATGGCACCATTGCAAGAAATGGTGCTGCCTTGGCTTCTAAAATGAACAAAATACGATTTACAATTTACATACGGGCTCGATCAAATGTACTAAAGATCCCATTTTCGTTTCCAATAGAATGATATTAATTACAAACCCAAATCCTTGTAAACCTAGGCCTAAAGGAAAATTGGAAAACCCACATTAAACCCCAACCAGTGACGAGATGAAACTCAGTCCCACTCATAACGCCAATACGTGAAAAGTGCAGGCTTGTTTAATAGGCTTACCATGAACTTTATGGGATCACCCACGAACTTCTTTTGAAGCTCTGAGATATCTTGCTCCTCTCTGGCCCTGTCACCTGCAACCACAAACAATGAGATGGATGAGAAGTATGGAAATCATGGCCAAGCTACAAACCATCAAACAGTGCTGTGAAAAAAAACCGAATATTACCTCTGTGAACTTGGAAGTCACCTTCACCATGCTACGCAGAGACGAGAAGGAGAAAAGAATGAACTGAGTAATGATGAAACCCCATCATGAGACAAGCCCTAAGTTTGGGCTGCCACACACTCCAATGCGCATTAATGAAAGAAGCATGTTTCCCATTATCAAAACCCAAACCCACTTCTCCATAGTTTTCATATGTTTCAGTACCGAATGATCCCAACCCATGTAATGTGTTAAACCCCTTATCTATGGTATAAACTATATCTTATATTTGCACCCCAATATAAGACAAGGTCACTAACACATGTATCACTTACCTTAGGTTTTAAACCTTAGGACCTTATGCATCAAACTCTTTAGGCTCTAAGCCTACGACCATGGAATATGCAATAAGCCATGTTATGTTGTATAAACTTAGACTAAGTTTTGTTTTTAAAAAACAGTAGTTGAACCTGTAAATGCATAAAATAATATTATAAGTTAATTGTGTTTCGTAAAATAAACATGTAATACAATTATGCTAGGGAGTGAACAGTTGATAATAATTACACTAAGAACAATAAGTGTCATTAAAAATACCAAGTTTGTGTCATGAAATAATATGTATCATATTGACGTTGTCAATACTACGAATCTCTAAAGAACAATAATAAACAGCCAGTAGGTGTCACTAAAAGCAAGTATGAACACTAGTGACCAAACATTCATCTTTTGTAACAAGTTTATTGTCGATAAGTACACCTGCACGTAACCAAGTTAAGAGTTCTTTAGTTCAAATAAGAACTAAGTAAGCCCACTATACAAGTAGAGAGTTTTACCTCTCAGTTCGTTACATGGGAGAACTAGTCCCACCACTCCACCCACTTTAGTTCTAGAGACAAAGTTAAGTTAGAGCCAGGTATACAACATAAGCAAATGTAAAATAATAATGAAGTACATAATCAAAGCATATAACATATACAGAAAAGTGTAACCATAAGAATCACATAGTAATCAACATTACAACATCATAAGCACAAATAGTAAACAAAGTAATAATCAAAACCGAAGTAAGGAAGTAAGACGGAAGAGCAGCTTATGACAATTCAGCAGTACGATAGAGTACGACACATCCCACAAATTTAATAATGTCTAGAAAAGGTGGTGTTTAACTAGCCTAATAAATAATTTTTTTTATTTTCAATTTTTAGGGACATTACAATTGGTATGAGAGCCCAGTTTCAACACTAAGAGACCAATGGGAGTACCCAAAATTCACTGCAAATAAATTAAAGTATGTTTGTAAAATGGTTGACTAACATAAATTTTCTATGATTTAAAATTTTCAATTTATATGAAATTTTTACAGAACAGTTTATATCATGAACATTGAATAAGATGACAACCGTCAAGGAAATATGAACACCCCCACCCAAGAAGCATAAATGGTGGTGGAACTGAACTCTGACATTCTGAATACCATACACAGTCTTCAAGCAGAATTGCAAAGTTTCAGAGAAGATAGCCTGAATGAGAGAAAGGAACAACAAGCCATTAATGAAGCATTATTGAGAAATATGACGAGATGAATCCCACAGGGGAAACCCACTCATTCCAAAAACAAGTCCAAAAGGGAACCTTACATTAGACTGGCCAGCAACCCAATAGAAGAAGAAAAAGGGGAGCATACCCCTGAAGCTCCAGAAGTAGATCATCACAGCCCTTCCAATGATGACTCTATTTCTCCATCCAAGAAGAGACAAAGAAATGATGACAATCTATAGGGGGGGTTCAAAAAAATAAGAGCCTCGACCTATGAAGGTGAAGTAAACATGGGGGAGAAAGTTGAATAATGGCTATTGGGTATGAGAAAATATGTTTGATTTCATAACTACTCAAGCGAGATGAAGGCTCTAATTTCCATCTATAACTTAAATGGAAAAGCAGCAAGATGGTTGAGATATTTGAAACATGCCAAGAAAGATTAGTTAAGGGAAATACGCTGGATTAAGTTCCGCGAAATCTTTCAAGAAAAATATATGTCGAAATATTCTTCGACAAAAAAGTAAAAGAGTTTCAGAAACTACGTATGGGATCCATGACTATGGACTCTTTTATTAACAGATTTCTAGATCTGTTACATTATGTACCATACATCAAGGAAGAAAAGGTAAAAATCCAACAGTTTTTAGGATGTCTTCCTCCCAACTTTTGGGAAAGGATTAAGTTTGACATGCCAAAAATCTTGGACACCACATTGCAAAAAGCTAGGCTCTGCTATGACCATGGAAAAATAAGGAAAGAGAACATGAACAGAAATATAGACACTTCTAAGAACTTCTCTCATAACTGTAAACTAGGGTTTAACCCGCCCTCGTACAAGAAATGAAACAACAATTTTTTAGCAAACAAAAACTTCAACAAATCAGGTACGAAACCATACGTACCAACTCCAAATGCTAACAAGCTAGTAGAAATAGGGGGAGCCAATTCTTCCCCAATACATATAAAATGATTTAAGTGAAGAGGGCCTCATTAAGCCCAATATTGTAAGAACAAGACCAGTGGAGTATTTCACAACTTACAAGAAGAACTGACGATCGAGGACATAGTTGGAACACCGTGGATTTATGCAGCCTTGGATGGCCGACAGGAAAACCATCAGGCTACCATGGTTGAGATAGAAGGTGATATCTTGAACACTTCTATTTCAATACTTATTGACCCAGGTGCTTGTCGAAGCTATGTTTCTCCTAAAATTGTTGATGTATTCAAATGAGGAAAAGTAAAACATGATAAATCTTGGCTTGTGCAATTAGCCACATGTACGAAATGAAAAGTTTTGGAAATAGTTAAATATTGTGAAGTAAACCTAAACAGTTTTCCAATGAAAGTAAACTTGAACGTCCTACCCTTAGGATCATATGATATACTTATCCACGTGGGCTGGTTGGAACAACACCATGTCATGCTCAATTGCTTACACAAGTCAATCTTGTTTACAGATAGCCAAGGGAATCAAGTAAATATTGAGGGCATTCCAAAGAAAGTTACTGTAAGACAGATATCTGCCTTAGAAGCAAAGAAGTGTGTTAGGAAAGGTTGCAAGTTGTTTGCAGTAAATATCTGAGACATAGAGGCTGGAAGAGAACAACACATAGAAGACTTTCCCACTCTTGTAGAATTCAAGGACGTTTTTCTGTAGGAAATCCCAGGATTACCTCCAAAACAAGAGCTATAATTTTCCATCGAACTGACATGAGGATCAGTTTCAGCTTCCAAATACCCTTACCACATTAGTGCACATGATTTGGTGGAACTTAAACTACAATTGTAGGAGTTGATAGAAAAATGGTATATCCGACCAAGTGTGTCCGCTTGGTTGGAGAAATTTACCACCATACACACTCTTTTTGGTCAAATTGGCCTAGTTAAACCACTATCCGAAGTATAATTGACATTAATTGACATTAGTGGATCACTAATTGACATCATCCAGTCACACCCACACCTACCTACATTCAATGAGGCTAACTTATCTTTTTCCTACATTCGAGGAGGCTAACTGGAGCACTCTGGGGGTGATCTGAGTGATATTAATGCACCTAATTGCTAACTGGTGGTTATAATTAGTTCAACAAGTCAGCTAAGGTGCCTCCTCTCATTAAATATATTATTTAATGATTATTTAATGATTTGGAGTTAACAGGGGCACCTCGACCAACTTCTGATGATCAATTCAGCTTCAGTTAACCTCATCGGGGTTCATTGAAGTCATTGAAGAACTAGCACTTGATGGTTGGCTTGCTATGACATGTGTTTGATCTCTTTCAGTTGAGACTCAGTCATTTATTGCACTCCAATTTCAGTTAGGGTTTGGTGATTCAATTAAGGTTTTAGTCAATGGTTAACTCAGTGTGAACCAATGACTTATAGTCATTTAAGCTAGTCTCACTCATTGAATTCGAATGACCTCCTTAGGTATTCAAATTGCTCACTCATTCAAGCTGTAGCTTGATATTGTAATTGTAATTATTCATTGTTTATTGAATATATAGAGAGACTACTATTCTATAGACTGATTACACCATTTCATGAGTTATTTGTTGATTATTTATTGATGGGATTAATTATTTGTTCCTATCTCAATGTGCAAGATTAATATGGTATCAGAGCATATGGCAAGTTCAAGATCTATCTCTCAAAAACTAGCCTTTTGACAGATTTCTGCATGAAAAGTGAGCAATAGCTCAAAAATATAGCACTGTACCAGAAGCCAAGGCTTACCACTTAATACCCCAAGTAAAAAACTTTTTGATCAAGCTTGCTTGATTGACTATGCTAGGTGTGATGAAATCCTAGAATGTGTAGGCTATTTGACCTTACATTGCCCTTTTTGTTTTGATTTTTAGGTTTGTACAGGTGAAGCATTTGCTCCAGCACATCCAGATGGCCTCCTAAGTAGATCTCTTGACTCCACACAATTTCCACTCATGGAAAGGTGATATGGAGATTTAGCTGCACTCTAGAGGTCTTTTTATAATCACCATGGACACTAAAGATGAGCCTGGATTTGCCATAGAAAATCAAGATTCTTGAACAAGAAGGATGAAGCCTTTGGTTTCTTGTGCCTCTCTATTTCCTGAGACCTTCTCTTCCATCTTGCGGGATTGAAGACACTGAAAGAAATATGGGACAAATTGGAATCTCTATATGGAAAGCATGATGACTTGAGGGTTTACTAGCATGAAAATTAACTCATGTCTCTCCAACCATCCAATTTCAAGACTCTAAATGATTTCTTCAAAAAGTTCAAGCATATTGTTTTACTCTTGAAGCAATGTAAAGTGGAGAAGGAGGATGATCAACTCATCCTCACCATACTTTCCAAAATTGGGGCTGATTATTCAGTTTTTGTTTCTACATTCCGTGCGGGGAAGCTCAAAACCCCCAGATGGACTATGCCTACACTCAATGCCTTCATTCAGTCCCTAACATGTGAACATGACAAGCTTGTCCAGATGGGGATCATCTGATCTTCCTGTGATCAAGCCCTACATGTATTGGGGCCCAAATATCTGAAGGGTAAAGGAAAGCAGCAAAAGAATAAAAAAACTAAGTTTGATTCTCCTAATCCTAGAGTTGAAAATCAGCAGCATGATGAGCCTTCCAGCTCAAGAAAGAACAAAGGAAAAGGGCACCACAATAATGAGAAAGTAAAGTGTTCTTATTGTAGGAAGGGATTCAACCCTGAAAATGCCTACATGAAGAAGAATCTTGATGAAGCAACCTCTCTCCTTAAGAGGAATCACATCAATATTCTAGAGATCTTTCAAAGGAGAGATCACCAAGATCAGGAACCACATCATGAGAAAGGTCATGCCCTCATGGCAAGCACTTCGAAGTCCAAAGCACTGTTGATTGAATCTAGAGCTTCAAATCACATGATGGCTGAAAAAGACTCATTTTCATCCTTGGAGACCGGAAAATCCATTCCCATCCACATGGGAGATGACTCCACCATCATTTCCAAAAAACAAGGTACTATAGATCTTGAAATTTTTTTTTTCTCTAATGTTTTGTATGTACAGTCTCTAGCAGAAAATATCCTTACTGTCTATCAGATGACACATACAGGAGTGCCTAAGAGAGTCTCTTTCATCCCAAATGATGTTGAGATAATAGAAATTGCATCCAGGAAACTCGTTGCAAAAGGCCTTGCAAATCATCATGCAAAAGCCTATGAGTTCTCTCACTTTGTTGCGGATGCAAAGCCCACAGCTCTGCTAACTCATGGAAATGAGGTTAGTAGGATATGGCATGAGAGGTTTAGGCATCTTAATTTCAAATATTTTCAGCAATTATAGAAAAAATCCATGGTTGAAGGCCTCCCAGTCATCAAGGAAACCACGGGAATTTGCAAGGGCTGTGTGATTGGAAAACACCCTAAGCACAAGTTCGATGGGGGGAAGGAAAGCCGAGCTACAAGCATATTCGGGCTGATACATTTTGATATCAGAAGTCCGATGCTTGTCACATAGATGAATGGATCAAGGTACCTCCTTACTTTTATTAATGATTTTTCAAGGTATACATGGGTTTTCTTTCTAAAAAATAAATCAGAAGTATGTGAAAATATTTCTGAATTGAAGGCCTTGATCGAAAATGCCTCTGGGATTAAGTTCAAGATCTTGAGATATGATAATGGAGGGGAGTATTTTAGTAATTAGTTTCTATACATATTCTCTCAAAGTGGTATTCAGGTCCAGCATTCAATTCCCTACACTCCCCAGCAGAATGGAGTAGCAGAAAGGAAGAACCGGTCTCTCAAGGAGATGACCACCTATATGTTGGAATCTAAGAGGCTTGCTGCAAATTTATGGGATGAATCCATGCATTTTGCATCATACATTCAGAACAGGGTGCCACATTCATCCGTGAAAGGGAAGACCCCTTTTGAATCATACTTCAGACACAAGCTAGATGTGTCGAACCTACAGGTGTTTGGGTCCACTGCATGGGCCTAGATTCCGCTTGATAAAAGAAGGGCTTTGCAACCAAAAATCATAGAATGTTTGTTTATTAGTTATATTGATGAATCTAAGGGTTTCAATCTTCTATATTTCAATACCAAACATTTCATCATCGAGAGAAGTGTCAAGTTCTATGATCATTTTCAGGAGGTGGAACTAGTGAAGGAGAAAACTGTTGATTTTCCTTCCTATTCTACTGATTATTTGGATGATGAAATTGGGGGTGATGAACCTAATTTGGATCCTATGATTTCAAATATTAGTGTGCAGCAATCATAATATTCTGAATCAGAACCTAAATTGAAAAATCATCTTCCTATATGTGCCCGACAGACACTCTCCTCCGCAGGAGACAACATTGGAAATCTGGATGACACAAGGAAAACCCGGTCTGATTTCCAAAGAGTGGGTATTGCGCTCTCTTTTCCTGATAATTTTCTGTCCAAAAATTTCAATTTGATGATTATTTCAGATACAAAATCCTAATACCATGCCCTAAATGATCCGAAATGGCAAGTTACCATGGATGAAGAGATGAATTCTCTTCAGAAAAACACTACTTGGGAGCTAGTTTCTCTTCCTCCGAGAAGGAAATTGGTTGAATGAAAGTGGGTGTTTTAAAAAAATGTTTCTGATGATAGAAGCACCTACAAATATAATGCAATTCCAGTAACAAATTTTTTCTCTCAGGTCCAAGGAGTGGACTACCATGAGACCTTTGCACTGGTTGCAAAAATGGACTCCATCCGCGTTGTTTTGGCAATTTCAGCATCCAAGCACTGGGAGGTGCATCACATGGATGTTAATTCAGAATTTTTGCATGGATACTTTCATGAGGAGGTTTACATGAATAATCCTGAGGGCTACATCACTGATCCATCTTTGGTTTGCAAGCTAAAGAAGTCACTATACAGGTTAAAACAGGCCCCAAGAGAGTGGTATTCCAAGATGGATGCCTTCCTTCTCTCGCAAAACTTTCAGAGATGTATATCAGATCCAAATGTGTATTTACAGAAGCATGATGGTGATATAATTATCATTGTTTTATATGTTTATGACTTACTGATCACAGGTAGCACAGTTGCCTCCATTTCAGCCATCAAAACTGCTCTCCACAATGCCTTTGAAATGAGTGATTTGGGGTTTCTAAAACAATTTTTGGGGCTCGAAATCGAGCAAAATTCTGATGGTATTATGGTCACTCAGTCCAAATACACTTCATACCTGTTATTCAATTTTAACATGGCTGAATGTAGGCCTGCACCATTCCCTTTCCTTTCAGGGATCAGCCTTGAAGAAGGAAAAATCACACTTCCCATGGACTGCACTATCTAGCGATAGCTGATTGGTAGCTTGTTGTACTTGAAAAATTCTAGGCATGATATTTGTTATGCCATTAATGATGTATCAATATACATGTAGTAGCCTCATGATATTCATTTGAAGGAAGCCAAGAGGATCCTACAGTATCTTTAGGGAACCAGGCCCTATGACATTCACTATGCTGCAGACTCCGAGCTAGAGCTGGTTGGATACACAGATTTCGATTGGGCAGGTGATTCTATTGATTAGAATTCAACTTCTAGATATGTAATCATGTTTGGTGGTGGCCCCATTTTCTTTTCAAGCAAAAAGAAGGCTGCCATAGCACTATCTTGGGCAGAGACCGAGTATCAAGGAGCGGTGAATGCTTGCATCCAAGCAGTTTGGTTGCAAGGAATTCTTTCAGAGTTTGATCTTTGTAGTACTTTATCCACTTTCCTATTTTGTGACAATCAAAGTGCTATTAAGATATCCATGGATCCAGTTACTAGGCAGAGGACCAAGCATGTAGAGATTCACATGCACTACACCAGGGAGCTAGTGCATGACATGACCATCATTCTGCAATACTGCCTGACTGATGAGTAGATTGCAGACATCTTCACCAAGAGATTTTAAGAAAAGAAGTTCACTTACCTCCATTCACTATTGAGGGTGACTTCATCAGGGTGATTCAGACTACTTTCAGTGTTCGGCTTGAGGGGGGGAGTTTCCCACTGGGTTTTCCCTCTTTTCCTCACTTAGTTTGTTTTCAGCATTGTTTCAGTTTCAACATTGTACAGGGTGACCTATGGCCTTAGTTTTCATGGACCTAACATTTTTATGCATTTGTGTTTTCTAACTCCTCCTGAGTATAGCTTAAGGGGGGGTGTTCGAGACATTTACCACCATACACACTCTTTTTGGTCAAATTGACCTAGTTAAACCACTATCCTAAGTATAATTGACATTAATTGACATCAGTGGAGAATTAATTGACATCATCCAGTCACACCCACGCCTACCTATAGTCAAGGAGGCTAACTGGAGCACTCTAGGGGTGATCTGAGTGATATTAATGAACCTAATTTCTAACTGGTGGTTACATTCAGTTCAATAAGTCAATTAAGGTGCATCCTCTCATTGAATATATTATTTAATGATTATTTAATGATCTGGAGTCAACAGGGGCATCTCCACCAACTTTTGATGATCAGTTCAGCTTTTAACCTCATCGGGGTTCATTGAAGTCATTGAAGCACTAGCACTTGATGGTTGGCTTGTTATGACATGTGTTTGATCTCTTTCGGTTCAGACTCAGTCATTTATTACACTTCAACTTTAGTTAGGGTTTGGTGAGTCAACTAGGGTTTTAGTCAATGGTTAACTAAGTGTGAACCAATGGCTTACAGTCAGTTAAGCTAAACTTACTCATTCAATTCGAATGACCTCCTTAGGTATTTGAATTGCTCACTCATTCAAGTTGTAGCTTGACATTGTAAATGTAATTATTCATTGTTTATTGAATATATAGAGTGACTACTATTCTGTAGACCAATTACACCATTTCATGAGTTATTTGTTGATTATTTGTTGATGAGATTGATTATTTGTTCCTAGATCAATGTGTAATATTAATACCCTTGAGGAGCACCGATATTGTTCGTCAAGAAAAAGGATGGTATGATGCAGATTTTGTGCATCGATTACCATTAGTTGAACAAAATGACTATCAAGAACCAATATCCACTTCCTAGGATCAATGACTTGTTCGATCAGGTAGGAGGAGCCAAAATATTTTCAAACATTGACCTACGATTTGGGTACCATCAAGTATGGATTCGTGATGAGGATATTCACAAAACTACCTTTCATACAAGGTATGGGCACTACAAGTTTGTAGTGATGTCATTCGGGTTGACCAATGCACCCAAAAACTTCATGTGCATGATGAACAATATATTTAGTAAGTATCCGGATAAAAAAAAATTGGTCTTTACAGATTACATCCTAGTTTACTCTAAGAGTAAAGAAGAACACAAATAACACATTTGCATAGTACTACGAGTGTTACGAGAACACCAGCTTTACACTAAGTTTAGTAAATGTGTTTTTTACAAACTACAGATAGAATACTTGGGTCACATTTTCTCCGAGACAGGGATAGTTGTGGACCTGAAAAATATTAGAGCCATAAAGGATTGGCCTACCCCTACTAGTGTCACTAACACTAGGTACTTTTTCGGATTAGCCTGATATTATCGGAAGTTCATTGAGAACTTCTCAAGAATAGCTTGTCCCATGACCTTTTTGAAAAAGAAAGAAAATAAGTTCTTATGGATGACCAAGTGCGAGGAATGTTTTCAAAAGATTAAGCAACTTTTGATGACCGCACCGATACTATGTATTGTGGATCCCGATGGGGATTTCGTTGTTTGCATAGATGCAAGCAAGGAAGGGCTCGGAGGAGTCCTCTTGCAGAATGATTATGCAATTTGTTATGAATCACGGAAGTTAAAAGAGCATGAGCAGAATTACCCCACACACAATCTTGAGTTAGCTTCCATCATTCATGCATTGAAGATGTGGAGGAACTACATCATTGGAAGGAAATTCCTTCTGAAGATAGCCAATATGAGTCTGAATTATTTATTCGAACAACTAGATCTGAATGTTAGACAATCTAGATGGTAGTCTTTTCTTAGCGAGTATCGTCTCAAACTAAAGAATATTAAGGGAAAACAGAACAAGATTGTCGTTGGCTTGAGTCCAGGAACCCATATGATATATGAGGTAACAATAATTCAAATTGATTAGGATTTACACAAGAGGATTAGAATGACCAATAGGGTTGACACTTTCTATGTATAAATCCTCAAGAAAGTCCAAGAGGGAAGGTTGTTTCAACAACAAAAGGAGTACAAGGTAGACGAAACATGATTGCTATGGTCCAAGGAGGGATTTTATGTTCTAGTAGGAGTGGACATTCATTCCCACATCTTTATGGAATTTCTTTGGGCACGCTACTTGGGGCATCTAGGATATCAAAAGATGATATCCGCCATCAAAAGACACTTTTTCTGGCCTAAGTTAAAGGACGACATTGCGATGTTTACCGCGGAATGTTAGGAATGTTAGCTAGTCAAGGATGAGCATTAGCATCCTTCGGGATTGCTGCAGACATTAATCATTCCATAATGGAAGTGGGAGGTTATTAGTATGGATTTCATCACCATTATACTGAAAAGTAAGAAAAAAATGATTATATCTTTATAGTAATTGACAAATTGTCAAAAGTAGCACACTTCATTCAAGTGAAGTCGACATACAAGGTAGTAAAAAATTTTGATATCTTCTTGAAGGAGATATTTAGATTGCATGGGATACCCAAGGAAATAATCTTAGGTAGAGATGCTAAGTTTACAGAAAACTTTTGGAGATATTTATTCTACGGATTAGAAATGCAGTTGAACTTTAGCACTGCTTATCACCCACACACAGACGGGTAGATAGAAAAAGTAAACCAGATTATTTAGGACATGCTTAGGATGTATGTCATGAACAACCCCACTAAATGAGAAGGCTACTTGTATCTTACAGAGTTTGCATATAATAGAAGTTACCAGGATTCTACCAAGATGAGTCCCTTTGAGGTACTCTATAGACGAAAGTGTGGAACACCGGTTACTTCGGATAGCTCGGTGGATCAGCTCATGTTAGGGCCTGATTTATTAATGGAATTGGAATAGTTGGTTACCAAGGTCTAGGTGAACCTTAAATAAGCACAAGACCGCCAGAAAAGTTATGTGGATTAGAAAAGGAAAGAATAAATATTATCAAATAGGCGACCATGTCTACTTGAAAATAAAAGAAAAACAAAGCTCGTTGAACTTAGGGAGGTGTGGTAAGTTAGCACCTAGGTTTTGTGGACCTTTTGAAATAATAACCAAGAGAGGGCCAGTGGCATATGAACTAGCATTACCCACACACATAAGAGTCCATAATGTTTTACATGCGTCATTATTAAAGAAATATGTTTATGATACTAAACATGTAGTTGATTGGTCCTTATTACAAGTAGAAATTGAAGGGGATTTTTCCCCTGAATCTATTCATATATTGGACAAGAGAGAGGTTCATCTCAGGAAGGACACCATAGTCTAGTTTAAATTACAATGGAAGCACTTCGAAGCCGATGAGGCTACTTGGGAGAATGAATCCACCATGAGAAAGGATTACCCCGCATTATTTCATGATGTCATTATGAGTCCCTAGAACACCAGGGACGGTGTTGTTCTAAGTGGGGAGGGATGTAATATCCCAAATTTTGGACCTAACACTTATAGGCATGAGCCTATTGATTATGATATTATCTTGATGTTTATATACTGGATCAAAAACCCCATTGCATATGAACATGATGATTTGTTTTATATATTGGGTGTAAGCCAATTGTTGATGATATATGTGTGTGTGTGTGTGTGCTTGTTTGTGTTTGGCGTGGACCCTGAAGCACATGATTGATGAGATGTTTTGTGTTGAGTGAGGTGCTCTGGAGCACGTGGGTGATTGATGTTTGTGTTGAGCTAGAAGCTCTGGAGCACATGAGTTATATATTTTTGTTGAGTATGAAGCTCTCAAACACATGAAAAGAAAATCTGGAAGTGTTGGGCATAAAACCCTGAAGCCTTCCATGTTGATGTTGAGCATAAGCTCTGGAACATCGGATCCTTGGCCATTGTATCCATAGGTTTATCATATAGGTACATTCTAGCATTAGTGTTGAGCGAAGAGCTCTAGAATCACAATAAGTTTGTAACTCCATGTTTTTGGCATTGAGTATGGGATCTGGTAAGTGCTAGGAGTTACTTAACAGAATTAATGATTCCCGAGTGAAAACAACTCGAGAAAAATATTGATCTCATCTGACTTATTTATAAGTGATTAAATTAAATTTTGAATTTTTGTATACTCATCCAATACTGAATAACTACCATGTTATACAAGGGAATCCAACATGTAAGGATGTTTAGAGTTTCCTAGGCTAATAGACCTAACCATCTACCTCATGACATTAATGAAGAGAGTTTCGTAAGTCTAGGGATCACAACATGTGATACCCCACGAACAATGTTAACAAATGTTATATTATTATTTATTTTATACATGGTATGTATGAATAATAAATATAGTAATAATATT
Source organism: Pseudotsuga menziesii (assembly GCA_001517045.1). Classification (NCBI taxonomy): domain Eukaryota; kingdom Viridiplantae; phylum Streptophyta; class Pinopsida; order Pinales; family Pinaceae; genus Pseudotsuga; species Pseudotsuga menziesii. The sequence continues at coordinate 35,223 of LPNX010945061.1, forward strand.
AATAATGAAAAATTCCATCTATTACTATTATTACTAAGATAAATATTAAATAGTGTAATACCCATAAAATTCCAATTAGGAACTAACTAAAAGTTCCTAAGTCAAAATATTAAAAGTACTAAGTAAATGAAAATGGTTAAATAAAGAAATGAAGCATTTCTCAATTTAAATGCCCCTTTGACTAAAAAGTATGTCAATAAAGTCCCAAGCCCAAGAGAGGCTTGGGGATATCATCTATATTTTTGAGTCATTATTCTACCAAACATTCTGAAGAGAGTTCTTGGAGAACATTTCCTAGAAGGAAAAGAGAGAACTCATACAGCCAAATGTGATTCATAAACTAGGGTAGCCTTACCTTAGGAGCTCTAACCTACTTGCATAATGGAACCAGGTCGAGGGGATCCAGATTGAAACTAGGCACGGTTCTGGGTCATGGTTGGGGTGAACGTGGTAATTCCCAATCAATTCAGTCATCAAATATAGAGGTCAGATCTACCTATAAATTTTTAATACTAGTGAACTGAGTGTGCAAGTTTTCAGCCTTTAAAGGAGCTTTGATTTTCGGGTATGAGGTTCTGGACTACCTATTTCATTTTCTAGAATAAGTGCTAGCTAGTATAGGAAATGTTTATATTATATTTTCTAATCCCTATGTGCCTTGTTTTTCTGTCCCATTCTCTTAGGCTTTACATTTTAATTCCTCTATAACCCTAGGCTGTATTTTAATTCCTACTTAAGATCATCAAGGGTAAGGTATCTTTAGGTTTTACTTCTGTATTGTCTTTTAATGCTTTAGTATTGTCTTCCTACAAACTAAGATTTATTTAATATTAAATACCTAGCTCATAGTTGGCCTAGATACTCTACTAACAGATTTCATATTGTCAGCAGAGGCATGTCATAATTAAAGACACTGGTTCAGAAGTAAGTTTCATAGGTAGAATAATCTATAACATAGATAATTAGTCTATTAAATAAAACCTAACAAATATATATATATATATATATATATATATATATATATATATATTAACCGAAAGGAAATAGGAACTTCATTTCTAAACAATTAATATTATAAATATATCTAAAAGACTAACCATAAAATAAAAAATACCAGCGCTAAGATTTAGAACCAATCAAGACCTTTCAAGGTTTGAATATATAACCATAGGCTAGTGATCAAATCAATCCCATTAAAACAAATATTATCATAATCGAATAACAGATCAAGTATCGAGACCCTTCACTGGTCCACAATTTCTAACCACTACACTATCTATATCTACCAAGTATAAACGAGAATAGTATTATCAATAATATGAATCCATGACATTAAGAAAACAAATCGGACCATCTAAGTTTCAAAATACACTAAAAAATAATTTATAATTGAAATCGTATAACATAATATAAAAGGTCCAACATAATACCATCTATAGCAAATATGTAAAAATAACCAAAGTATAGTTACAATACTAATTTACAAACTATATATTTAAACAAGAGATCCTAGGATTGAATCCTTTGGACACCCAAATGTCAAAACACATACCATAATACTCAATGCCATTATTTAAAATAAACCATAAGCATGTAAACAATCCAAAGCATTTATACAAGAGATTGCAAGAATCGAATCCTATAGAGTTCTTCTACGTTCCATAAGGCCACACTATACACAGTGTGTATGTGGGCTATAACAGTTAAATAAATTCACTATAGAGAGGTTGTGAGACCCTCACCTTTTGCACACATGATGTGATCATGTCCTCGGCCCCATAAATAAAACACACAACCAACTATTTTAAAACTTTTCTAAATGCATGGAAACCCTGTTAACAATCAACGTACAACAAGGATTTCCAAATGCAAGGTTTTACAGCCACGACCGTATTACTTGCCATTTACACATAAATAAATGAAACAGTAATTATGCTCCATCTAAGCTATCACAGTGACCATGGTGAGTGCTCATGCCATTCACGACATGGCCCCAAACCATACGCTGTCACCATTTACAATCTTACAGCTAAGACAAACAATGGAATCAAATATATAGAGACTAGCCATGAAAGCGAATGCAATATAAAACCCAGCATAAATCACCATTGAAATAAAACACAGTATACTAGTATAAACATCCTTATAAATCCATAATATAGCTTACATAGTCGAGTTCCATTGGCCATGGGACCATTGCAAGCAATGGTGATTATATGGCTTCTAAAATAAACAAAACATGATTTACAATTTACACACAGAGCCAGTCAAAATGTACCAAGACTCCCATTTTCATTGCCAACAGAATCATATTAATTACAAACCCAAATCCTTGTAAATCGAGGCCCGAAGGAAAATAAAAAACCCCACATTAAACCCTAACTAGTGATGAGATGAAACTCAATCCCATCGATAAAGCCAAGAGGTCACAAGTACAGGCTTATTTAACAGGCTTACAGTGAATGTTTTGGCATCATCCATGAACTAATTTTGTATCTCTGAGATATCTTACTCCTCGCCAACCTTGTCACCTACAATCACCAGCAACGAGATGGATGAAAAGTATGGAAATCATGGCCAAGCTACAAACCATCAAACAATGCTGCGAAAACCACATGAATATTACCTCTATGAACCTGGAAGTCGCCTTCACCATGCTGCGCAGAGACGAGAAGGGGAAAAGAATGAAATGAGTAATGAAAAAAACCCATCATGATCCAAGCCCTAATCTTGGGTTGCCACACACTCCAATGAGCATTAGTGGCACCAACATGTTTCCCATTATCAAAACCCAAACCGACTTCTCCATATTTTTGACATGTTTTAGTATCGAATGCCTCCCAACCCATGCAAAGTCTAAAACCCATTATGCATGGTATAAACTATATCTTATATTTTCCACCCCAAGATAATACAAGGTAAACATTAACACATGTATCGCTTACCTTAGGTTTTAAACCTTAGGAATTTATGCATCAAACTATTTAGGTTCTAAGACTAAGACCAGGGCATATGCAATATGCCATGGTATGTTTTATAAACTTAGACCAAGTTTCATTTTTAACCAATGATAGTTGAACTTGTAAACACATAAAATAACAGTATAAGTTAATTGTGTTTCGTAAAATAAACATGTCATACAATTATGCTAGGGAATGAACAGTTGATAATAATTACACTAAGAACAATAAGTGCTATTAAAAATACCGAGTTTGTGTCATGCAATAATAGGTGTTGTATTGACCTTGTCAATACTACAAGTCTGTAAAGAACAATAATAAACAACTAGTAGGTGTCACTAGCAGCAAGTATGAACACTATTGACCAAACGTTTAGATTTTAGTAACACGTTTATCGTCACTAAGTACACCTACACATAGCCAAGTTAAGAGTCCTTTAGTTCAAATAAGAACTAAGTAAGCCTGCTAGACAAGTAGAGACTTTTACCTCTCAGGTCGTTACATGGGAAAACTATGCCTTCCAATCCACCCACTTTGGTTCCAAAGACAAAGTTAAGTTATAGCTAGGTACACAACATAAGCACATGTAAAATAATAATGAAGTACATAATCAAAGAATCTAACATATACAACAAAGCATAACCATAAGAATAACATAGTAATAAACATTACAACATTGTAAGAACAAACAATAAAAAGAGTAATAATCATAACTAAAGTAAGGAAGTAAGATGTAAGAGAAACATACGACAATTCAGCAGTACGATAGAGTACGACACATTCCACAAGTTTAATAATGTCCGTAAAAGGTTGTGTTTAACTAGCCTAATAATTTTTATTTTTTTTCAAATTTTAGGGACATTACAAAGCATAGTAATAATATTAATAATATAAGAAAGAAGGAAAGGTTCCATCTATTATTATTATTACTAAATGATAATTAAATATTATAATACCTATAAAAGTCCAAATAGGAACTAGTTAAAAGTTCCTAAGTTAAATATTAAAAGTGCCTAAATTAAATAAAAGGGTTAAATCAAGAAATCAAATGATTCTTGATTTGACTACCCCTTTGACTGAAAAGTCTGTCTATAAAGTCCCAAGCCAAAGAGAGACTTGGGGATCTCTTCCATATTTTTGAATTCATTATTCTGTGTGATTGTTCTCAAGAGAGTTCTTGGAGAACATTTTCCTAAGAGGAAAAAACAAAACAGATTCATACCTAATATCCAATTTAGGGAAGCCTTACCTTAGGATCTCTAAGCTACTTGCATGTTGGAACCAGCTTGGGCGGATCCAGATTAGAACCAGAAATGGTTCCGGGTCATGTTTGGGTGGAACGTGGTAGTTCCCAAGTGATTCGGTCATCTATACAAAGGTCAAATTTGTCTGTGAATTGTTAATGCTCGGTAATTGAGTGTGCAAATTTTCAGCTCTTAGAATAACTTCACCATATAGGTATGAGGTTCTTGATTTTTTTCCATTCCATTACCCATTATATTTTATGATAGAATAATTAAGGGTTTATGTTAAATTTCTAACCCCATGTCTTCAATTTATTTCTAGTTTAGAATATTTTATGTATTTTCTCTGAACCCTAGGTTCAAATGTATTTCTGTCTTGAATATATTCAAGGGTTTTTTCCTTCCAATTGTAGTTCTACATTTTATTTCATAGCTTAAATAGTGTTTTCCTAAAACCTTTAAATTACTCTAAATAGAGTCTATATTTTTATTTTACCTATAGATTCTACTCACATATTTCATATCGCTAGCAGAACTATATTTAGTAATAAAGGCCTAGTTCACTGTAAGCTATAAGGGTGGATCCACAAATCAGGGTTACACTTTTTGGCAATGCACTTTCGGAAAAAAACACAAAAATGTACCTTGATCGAGAAATTTTTAAACCCTCGATCGAGTTCATAAAACCTCAATATAGGTTTTAACAAAACCTCGATCTAGGTTTTAAGAATACCCCGATCTATGTTCTAAGACCTCGATCTCTGTTTTAAAAAAACCTCGATCTAGATTTAAAAAAAACCTCGATCTAGGTTTTAAGACCTCAATCTAGGTTTTAAAAAAACCTTGATCTAGGTTTTAAGACCTCTATCTAGGTTTTAAGAAAACCTCAATCAAGGTCCTTGTGAAAAAAAATATTATAAAACTAGGTTTAGATGGTAGCTCGATCGAGGGTTTAATAAAACCTCGATCAAGGGTTTAATAAAACATCGATTGAGCTTATTTAAAAATCTCGATCAAGGGATGCTAGTACCTCGATCAAGCTCAATACCTCGATCGAGGGCTTGAAAAACAAAGAATTATCCCTCTTACAAGAAAATCAATGTTTATGTGTGTCTTCTACAAGTGTAAACTCTTCCATTCATCGCACATAACTAAGCAGAGTTCATACTGATAGATTCATCACTGAATCCTCTATCCATTGAGGTATCATGCATGTGTTTTGGAATTCATATATTTTTTTTCAATTATTTCTAAAACTTACACTTAGAAAACCTCACAAAAACTTCCTCATCATCGTCATCATCATCATCATCATCATCACCATCATTGTTCGTCATCATTGTCATCTTCATCATCATCATCATCATCATCATCATCATAACCATCCTTGTCATCCTCATCATCATCATCATCATCATCATCATCCTCGTCATCATCATCATAGTAATGATCCTCATCATCATCATTTCCATCATCCTTATCATCATCATCACCATCATTTTTCATCATCATTGTCATCGTCATCATCATCATCATCATCATCATCATCATATTCATCATCCTCAACATCATCATTGTCATCATCGTCCTCCTCCTCATCATCATCGTTCATCATCATCGTCATGGTCATTATCATCATTCCATTGAAAATTCTTGAAAATAAAATCAAAGCAAAGTTTCAACTAAACCTATCATCATCATCATCATCATTGTTCCTCATCATCATCGCCATCATCATCATCCTCATTGTCATCATCATCACCATCATTGTCATCATCGTTATCATAATAATCATCATCGTCATCCTAATCTTTATCATCATCATCATTGTCATCATCCTCATCCCCATCCTCATCATCATCATCATTTTCATCATCCTCATCCTCATCATCACCATCATTGTTCATGATCATCATCATCATCGTCATCATCATCCTCATCATAGTCATCCTCCTCCTCCTCCTCCTCATCATCATCCTCATCCTCATCACCATCATCATAGTCATCATCCTCGTCATCATTATTTTCATCATCATCATCATCATTATCATCACCATCATATTCATCATCATCGTAATCATCATCATAATCATTGTCATCATAGTCATACTATTCGTGATCATCATCATCATCATTATCATCATCAGCATCATCGTCATCTTCATCATCATCGTCATTATCGTCGTCGTCATCATCATCATCATCATCATCATAATCATAATCATAGTCATCATCATCATCATAATCATTGTTCATCATCATTGTCAGGGTCATCATCATCATGGTCATCATTAACATCATCATCCTCGTCATCGTAATCATCATCATCATCATCATCATCATAATCATCGTCATCATAGTCATAGTCATCGTGATGATGATGATCATCATCATCATAATCATCCTCATCATAATATTCATCATACTCATCATCATCATTGTCATCCTCCCCCTCTTTCTCATCATCATTCCATTGCAAATGCTTGAAAATAAAATCAAAACAAAGTTTTAACTTAACAGATGTGCAGACGCATGTTCAAAACAAAGTTTTAACTTAACAGATGTGCGGACGCATGTTCAAAACAAAGTTTTAACTTAACAGATGCGTGCACGCGTGTTCAAAACAAAGTTTTAACTTAATAGATGCACTCATGCGTGTTTAACGCGCACACAATTAGAAGCGTGAGCGCACTTCTAGTGGGTGCGCGTTATGTTTTAATCTACCAACACGCTTGATTTCAATTTAGAATTTTGGTGGGCACCTTTTTTCCAACCTACTTGGTGGATGACTTGGCTGCCTTGGTTTTAGGTTCGTGTTTCCAAATCAAGTGGTTTGGACTGTCTTATGACATAAAAAATGTTTTGTACCACTTCTCCTATTTTGTGCATGATTTTGAATATGCCACGTTTGTCCATTACTAATGAAAATTCACACACTTGTGTAACTTTGTCTGTAGATTATGAATATATAATTTTTATTTAAATATATAATTTTTTTCTATTTTTTATTTCCTTTTAAATGGACTAACGTCAATCTAACACAAAAGGTAGGCTATTTTCTTCGGCTATAACTTTTGAGTGTCTCTCCTATTTAAAAAATGGAAAAGAACCCGCACAAGAAGACACAAAGACCTACATCCAAAAAAAAATATCGTTCATTGACTATGTTAAGACCAAGATGTCGTGGATCAACACTCGACCTTGTCATTTTAGGGTGTCATTGACTTCGTTAATTAAAAAAAAAACATAACATAAATAAATATGGAAAAATAACGCTACACTAGACACACCTGTTATCTACAACTCTGTATAATGTTTTTCACAAAATTCCACCATTTGCATACCAAACGTGTGGACCAACGTAAACATATTCATTATTTTTTGCGAAAACAATAACATACCAACCTTAGAAGAACCTCCTTTTTTGGGATTTATAGTTAGTTTCCATAAATAAAGGCTATATATTCCGTAAAGTAATTCAATTTTCCACATTGCATATTCTTACGTCATATTCCAAAAAGTTGTGTAGGTACCTCTAGTATTGATTTTTGACATTCAAATTTCTGTTTTTCCAGAATTCTGTTGCAACAAATGCATCATAAGTGACCAGCATTAGCTTGCACCAGCCCTTTAAGCAAGAGGGTGTAGGAGTGAGTAAGAGGCTTGACAGTTTTCTTATGAAGGAATATCTTATGGATTTTTGTTCAAGTCAATAATCTTAGGTCCTCCATAACATCATTTCTGATAATTTTCCTATAGCTTTACTTACAAGTTGATGCAGACTTTTTGGATACCTTTAAACATTTTAAATTTAATCACTCCTGGCTTAAAAACAATTATTTTTCTAGATGAATAGGGATTTTTGGTCAAATTCTATTTGTCCTTGGGATCTTAATGTTATGGAATTTTTAGTTTTTAATATGAAGGCTCTTAAGAAGGAAGTTACTATTTGGACCAAAAAGAAGTCTATAGAAAATAGAGCTTCTCTTCATCAAATTGAAACTAATATCTCGCATATTTTTTTGGCAAATTTGATTGGGTATTTCTCGGCTACACACAGAAAAATTACTAGTTCTCACCTGTTTACAAGATGAGATTCTTAAGAAGAATGAAGAGAAAATGAGGCAGAAAAGTAAAGCTATTTGGCTCAAGGATGGTGATAAGAACACAACATTTTCCCATAAATATGCTTCATTTGATAGGAACTTAAACTCGATTGGGGATATTTGTGGTGAAAATGGTGTTAAGACCAATTCCTACGACAAGATAAAATTTGCTGCAAAATCATATTTTAAATCTTTATCCAAATATCAGAAGAAATCATGCTTATTGAACTAAAGGTTCTTGAACTTTGTCCCTCTTTTTTTACTAGTGAATAAGGACCGAAGGTTGGTAAGGAAATATCTATTGAGGAAATTTAGAAGGTTTTATCAAAGTTTTCAAAGGAAAAAATTCTTGGGCCTAACGAGTGGATAATTGAGTTGTTTATGGCTTTTTCGATATTATGGAAAAAAATTTGTTGGATGTTGCAGTGTTTTCTAGGAAGGAGTGTTTTCTGTCGGGTTCACTTAATGCTACTTTCATTACCTTGATTCCAAAAAAGGACTCTCCTTATACTTTCTCTTATTGTAGGCCTATTTCGCTTTGCAATTTGGTCTATAAAATAGTGACAAAGATTATTGCACATAGACTAAAGCAAAGCTCTCTGAAATTATTTCAAAAGAACAATTTGTATTTTTATCCAATAGAAAGATCCTTGATTACATTGGTACCACTCAGAAGTGTTTACATTTTGTCAAGACTAAAATTCTGAGCTCGGTGGTTATAAAACTTGATTTAGTTAATTCCTATTATAAAGCCAATTGGGATTTTATGAGATTGGTTCTTCTTCATATTGGCCTTCCTCAACATGTTATGAGGTGTATTTTGGCATGTATATCTTCTACGAAATTTTCATTTTTAATCAATGGGTTTCCTATCTCTTTTTTCAAGAGTTCTAGAGGTATGAGGCAGGGTTTTTCCCTCTCCTTTATTGTTCTTACTTATGATTGAAGGTCTCAACATATTGATTTCCAAACCCCGTAATGAAGGCGTGCTTTTAGGTATCAAATTTTCAAATGAAGTTATTATTACTCACTTACTTTTGTAAATGATGTAATTCTCTTTGGTATAGATAATATCAAAGAGTGGAATATTATATTTTCTCTATTGGACGTTTTCTGCAATGCTACAAGTATGGATGCCAACATAGAAAAATTTTGATTTTCTTTTACACAAGGTCCAGCTAGAATTTTTATGAGAATTGAAGACCCTTTTTCAGTTTAAGATTGACTAGTTGGAGAATGGTTTCAAATATTTGGGTTTTTATTTAAAACCTAATATCTCTCGAGTGAAATATTGGTTCTCTCTCTTAAAGAAGTTTTAAAAGAGGACTTCTAACTAGTCCTATATATTTCTATCCTTGAGTTCGAGGATTAATCTAATTAAATCCACTCTATAGAGTATTCCTTTTTATTGTTGTTATTTGGTCAAGCTTAGCGTCTCCATTATCAATTCTATCAAGAACAAGATTTTTCACTTCTTATGGGAAAGCTCGGGTTTGGAAAGAAAATTTCATTTGGATTCTTTGGAGATTTTCGCTAATTCAATACATCAATGAAGCTTGGATATTACGAATTTGACTATATTTAACTCAACACTTTGTTTAAAAACTTTGTGGAGATGTCTTTTTTATACGTCTTGTGGAGTAAAGTGATGAAAACAAATTATTTGAAGAATATTCCAGTTGGTACTTAGATTAGAAACTCTGTTTTTTATTCAAGTGGAGCATCACTGGTCATGAATAACGTTATTAAGGTTATTCATTGGTTGAAAAAAGTGATTTGTTCGATTATAGGAAATGGTAAAAGTGTTATTACAGGTATTGACCCATTTTTTGGTGAGAAATATTTCCCTTACATGCCTGAGGAAATAGAACACCTTTCCTAGATTAAAATAAATATAGTGGACGCACTACAACAAAAACTAGATTTAGCGTCTCTTTTTGCATCCTTTTTTGCGTCTAGACCATCTTTCAGTGTATTTTTCTTCATTTTTTGGACAAAATGGCGCAATTTCACAGGTTGGTGCTATTTTAGACATTTTTGCGTCCTTTTTCTAAATCTAGCGCAAATTGTGGCATAATTTGCATCGGGTTTTGCACCCGGTTATGCACTAGGTTTTGCATCAGGTTTTGAGCCTAGTTTTGCACCTAATTTTACACCTAGTTTGTACATCTACTCTTGTTACGCCCATGTTTTCCTCAACTTTTATGCCCTTGTTTTCATCCACTTTTGCATCCACTTTTGCTACTTTTTTTGCATCCCTTCATGTGCCAAGTTTTGCATCAAATTTTACATCATGTTTTGAGTCTAGTTTTGCATCTCGTTTTGTTTCAGCCATTTTTGCATCCACTTTTGCGTCCATTTTTTCATCCACTTTTGCACCCATATTTTCGTCCCTTTTTGCATCCCATTTTGCATCCATGTTTACGTCTTTTTTTGCATCTCATATTGCATCCACTTTTGCATCTACTTTTGTCGCATCCCAATTCACACCCATTTTTGCGCTTACTTTTACACCCACTTTTGCTTCAACTTGTGCATCCACGTTTGCATATTTTTTTTGCATCCAATTTTACATCAGTTATTGCATCCCTTTATGCATCCATTTTTTCATGTAATTTTGTTGCATCCACTTTCGCATCCAATTTTGTATCCAATTTTACATCCATGGTTGTATCCACTTTTGTGCCAATTTTTTCATCATGTTTTGCTTCCATGATTGCATCATTTTTGCATCCACTTTTGCATCACCTTTTGCATCCATTTTTGGTGCACCCCATTATGCACCCACTTTTGCGCCTACTTTTGTTGCATCCATGTTTGCATCCTTTTTTGCATCCATGTTTTAATCCACTTTTGCATCCAGTTTTACACCCAGATGTTGAAGATGAAAATGAGGATAATGATTATGATATTGAGGATGGTTATGATGATGATGATAATGTTGTTGATAATGAGGAGAACCATGACAATGATGTTGATGATGATGATTATGATGATGATGATGATGATGATGATGGTGATGATGACAATGAAAATGATGATGAATACAATGAGAATGATGATGTTGATCATCTTAAAAAATAATTTGTTATTTGTCATGCATAAATTGTGTGTGTCCTCCATGACCCTTTTCCACTAATCACATATTTTGGGTAGATGTTATTTCTTATGCCAAAGGTAATGCTGAATAACTAATGAAAATGTCAATAATCATGATTATGATGATGTCAAGGACAATGGAAATGATGATGACATGGATGATGATTATGCCAATGGTGATGACTAGTATGATGATCATGATGACAATGACAAAGATGGCGATGATGATGATGATCATCATCATTTCCATCATCGTCATCATCAAAAACATCATTATTGTCATTGTCATTGTCATATATTTCATCATCGTCATCATTTAAAGCATATGGGATATGTTTACCATTTAAAGCACGCATAACAAGTGGGATTATTCTAAAACACCCCACCAAAGTACAAAATTCAAACCACAAGGGAAACATAATATTGAAATTGTTCCAATTTTCTTTATCCCAACAAAAGAAGTTGCATGTTATGACTCAAGAAGATCATATATACTTGCAAAATTCTCTAAAGTAAGGTCCTAAATAGAAAAAAGAAATCTCAGTGCTGAGGATGGACAATATCATAACAAAAAGGAAAAACCGCAATGAAATAAAAAAATACCTATGCAATAGAATATTCAGACAAATGTTTGAGTCCTTCTAAAATATATTGATCAGCATCTCTCAGAAGGTCTTGTGCAATATCTGTTGTCATCTCTACTGTACAATGTATATAAATCTGACTCTAGTACCCGATTAGAATCATCAAACATTCTTGGATAAAACATATTTGAGTTCTAACATGTCATAATTTCTTTCATATTCAGCTTGAACTCTTTATAACAGGAATGAATCCTTTGTTATTTCCATAAGAAACACATAGAAGAAACCATAAGAATTACTTCATCATTAGTTCAAAGAATGCCCAGGTTATGTTTGGAATTTCAATATATGATCTTTTTCATTAAATTGGAGGTACACTTCTTTCTTGAAACTCTTTAGTACTCTTGATACATGATGTTTCCTTTATGGGACCATTAAAAATTTCTATGTCTTTAATGTTTTCCTTCCTCAAGGCTTGTATCTATTTTCTTGCTATTTTTCAGAATATTACACAAAGCAACAATTTTGGCATTGCCCTTTCTTGGGTTCCCAGCAAGGAAGATTATTTTAGGTTATCCTTTTATAGCATGGCTACCACTTTCCACTTACAATCAGAGGATATTGAGATTACCATGGCTTACATGTACTTGAGGTTTCCCTTCTCAAGGCATTCATTCAATTTGAGACATGCTTTCTAGTGCCAACCTAACAAGGGACACATTAACCTTGCTCAAATTGAAAGACATTGCTTCTTTCTGCACTTCTAGGATTTCTTGTCTAAGATGTGCATCTCATAAATAATCATAATGGTACCAGGAGCTTGTGAACATTAATGCAAATTTTCAGGGGCATGGGAATGCAGTTATTGGAGTTTCCTCATTGGGAGTTTGTACAAGCTTCCTACTAAGCCGATAATGCTTCAACCCAAAATTTGGTAGGTTACCTAATGATTTAATGTGCCAAAATCCCCCAATAAAATTTTAAATGCCAATAGATTATAGGACCAAAATCATAAAATAATCCTATAATTAAACCTCTCTTCAATAATACACAAGCAAGTCACTCTTGGTGCCTTCTTTGGTTTGTTTGAGTGAACAAAAATGCCAATGATAGAGGTAGGACATGGATTCTAAGTTTTAATCTTCACTCCATGGTTGTGACTTGAGAGAGGTGGCTTGAGGGATGAGGTTAGCAAAGGAGGCTTTAGATGGGTTTATAAACCATCTCTTGAGCTTGATTCAGTCTTCCCTTCTCTTAACCTCTACCAACTCAAATTTTCGACCACATGTCAGAAGCTGACTGTGGCTTATTCTCATCATCAAGCCATAAGTTAAGGTTTCAATCCATCAATATGAACTTGGATGCTCTCTCTGCAGTAATACTACAACCCAACGACCTTTAGGGTTTGTATCCCTTCAATGCATATTATAGGTTCTGTGTTCCACTCAACATCACAACGAACAACAAAAGTTCTTTTCTCTTTACCTAAAATGCTCTTCAGTTCATTTGTGAAGAGGAATAATGCTAGTTCTTCAACTCATGAATTATGGGTTTCTTTACTAGATTTCCACTAAACATCCTCTAGGCTCGAATCCTCACTCATAAATTTATTCACCATGCCTCTAAGTCACGATCATGGATGCAGGGGATTTCCTCTGTGCTTTGGACTCGGTTCAATTTCTACTTCATATTATTCCCAAAGCCTCCAGATTGGAAATACAATTTGCTTGGATATATTTTGTGTCTTTTACCTCTGAAGTTTCTATAGGTAATTGATTCCATCCAGGAACCCAACAACAATGCTTCACATACAAAGGATTTTCATCAAATTATAGGTTGACACTTGGGACAGTCAAATAATCCCCAACCTTTCACTTAGACTCCTTGACAAACTCCAATTGTTCTTCAATCGTATTAGAGTTTAGACGTCTTACCATAGCTTGATAAAATTGGGCTTTGTCACACTTCATAACAAACATAAATGAATGAAAAATATTCCCATTTAACTAACATTGAATTTCAGAAAAGAAAACATTTTACTTAAAAAAATAAATGCTCATAACAATCTATGAAAGTCCATCCACTGGCTATGAAAGAATATACAAAAACATTACAGAGTTCTAAAACATAATTGAAAAAAGGCAGATAGAGAGATCCGATCTCATTCATAAACACACGAAATCAACAACTTTGCAGGAGAAAAATATTTCTGTGTATCAGTGTCTCTTCCTCTCGATTAGTTCTTGAGTACATCGAAAATAATGCCAACCAACCAATCCCCCAAACACAATCAGCATAGGTTTTTATATGTAAATGAAGAGGTAACTCCTTCCAATGACAAAGTGCTTCCCTTTTCCAAAATTGAACAGGTCGATCAATCTCTACTCAAAAACTATCGGTATCTCTCCATCTTCTTCAACACTTGAATAAGTTGATTTCTGTGAGGGCGTCGTATCCACATCTACGAAATTATTAGAGAAATATCCTCAATCTCACTCCTTGGAAATATGAAATAATAACAAACAAACTATAAATAAACTAAATCTAAAACAAAATGAAGTTAACAAAACTGAAAGAATAAAATTAAACTATAATCAAACTAAATTAAAATTAAAATCAAATTACAATATAAAAAAAAGAAAAAATAAACTAATAAAATCTTCTGGCAAGTTAGGCAGTGATATCCTAGGAAATTTAATCAATACAGAATAATGATCTCAATTCCTTCAGTGTAGCGGTCTCTAATGACTCATTGGTATTCTTTTGAATGTTTCATTTGTAATGTTTTGATCGTGTAAAATATGTCTCCTTGAAATAAACAACCTAAGCCGGCTCTTGCTTGGTTAACACTACAAATGCACCAATGTGGCAGTCCATTCTGTGAATCCATGTGTATTCCTTTGACATATTGAAGATCCATCTAATCTATGATGTTTTCTTTTCTGGATTTGATCATTCTTTCCTTTGATCTATCATTCTTACCTTTGATCTAGTATGATTCTACTTTGAACGCTGGTGGGTGCCAATGTAGAACAATCTTCCCCTTTCATTACCATATGATAGATGCCCTTCTAAGATTACATTTCACTCAAGCTCACCGTATTCAAAGCTTCAATGGCACAAGGTATGTTTCAATCTATGTCCATCCCAAATTTTTTCAATTTATTGTTTCTACATTTAATTGATATTCAAATGATAAAAATTTAGGCCGAGAACTCTGAAATTGCTTCAGAAATTGGTTTTTTTCATTGAATTTGATCACCTTTTTTTAATTAAAATTTGTGCATAACCCGAGAACTATGAAATTGCTTCAAAAATTGCTCAAATACAAGCTAAATATGTGATGCTAACTTGGAAACGGGATTATCCAAGTAGTCTTGTGAACAAACACTTGTAAAAAAGAGTATGGATAACCCCTCCATCCATTTTTCATTCTTAAGGTTTTGGCTCGAGTTCTTAATTTCCAATTTGATGTACCTAATCTTCTCCTCTTTCAGAATTGGTAGCAGTGATCAAATTTGAAGGGTGGGTCTTAATTTCAATTGGAAGGGCATTTATTCTTGGAGCCTATAAATAATTGTATTTCAATTGACAAGCTTAAATTAGCTAAACCCTTTCACCAAAAATAATGTAAAAAATAAAATTGTTCTTTCAATTTTTTTATAATTTTAACAATTGAGCACCTCTTACTATTTACAGAAAAGAAAAATGATATATTTTCAATAAAATCTAACTTAACTACTACTCACACCTATAACTTTCTCACTTAAGCACTTAACTACTCACACCTATAACTTTATGAAATCTAGCCATTAATAAACTTCTTTTGGTATTCTGGTTCAATTTAAAAGGCAGATTGTTATTAGACTCAAATATGCAATGAGTTGCAAGGATTCAATTGACTTAGTCCCCTCCATCACATACATGCATGCCCATCAGAATTGTGACACCATCTAAAATTTTAAAATGTCGCGTGCCCATCCTAGGTGTTGATAGGCATTCCTCTTATAGTTTCCCAAAGACGTTATCATGCGCTCTTAAAAAACTTATTTTTTGGTGTCTATATACACAGCTCACGTCTCCTTAGTGCCAATGGGAACTTTTGCTATTTTTGATTTCATAGATTACCCATGCAATTCCTTTTTCAATTCCTTTTTCCTTCAATAATATGGATACAATTGGCCTTAATTTTTTTTTCTATAATGTATCATAAGTTTGGAGGCATTGACATTTATCTTGATGCATTGTGGTATCCAAGTCAGGGAATATAATGGCCCCATTTTCCAATATCTCTTGGGTTTTGTAGGGATACTTCATGTTAATGTTAATTTCCACCTCTTTTGTTCACATTTCTAGTATACTTTAATGCTAACATTCCTAAATTCAATTCACCCTATTTAAGTAGATAATGCTAATGTTTTATTCTTTGCTAAGCTACCTTAGTCATCCAGTATGTTGTTAGTTGCTTCTCATCAAGTTCACATAAATTGTGTAGTCTTTATTGTAAACTCTTTGTATCATCTGGATATTGTTCTATTGCCACCATATGAAGTGACTTCCAAGAAGAATAGGGACATAACATAATAATATTAAGTCTTTTACTTACCATTCATTCACCACATGAAAATATAAGTGGGAGTATATTAAAATTAAATAAGTTTGTATTTTTAAGAGAAAAAGAATGGATATGACAAACTGGCCTTTAAATCCTCTCTTAACATTAGTGTGAAATATATATATATATATAAAATCTTGATCTTAGTATTTTTGTTTCTTAAGTACTATAAAGATAGTTTTATATTATCTTAATTTTTGATATAAAATTGTTAGTGCAATACTATTCTAAACTCAGTAATGTTTACTTTTTACTTTAATATTATTATTCAAGTTGAAATTATTAAATAGCATTTAATAAAAATAAAATAAAAAAACATTTTCTTAAGCATTGTTGAACAAATTCTCCTCTTATTAGTGTTATGTAACAAATTCTTATTAATATTGTGTAACAAATGACACTTCATAGAAGTGGCCACATCACAAGTTTGAGAAAAACATTGTTGAGATAAAATATATTGGAATATGTAACCTTCCATGCTAAAAAATTGAAATCCTTTATTAACAATTTTCCCAATGTTGCTAAAACTATTACAACAGAAATACATTTGGACACTAGTGTTAGCTTACACGAATCAAACACAATCAATAATTACTTCCATGTTTAAAAATATCAGCATTGTGATGTAATGAGCTAATTTGACCATATTACACACATATGTTAACCAATTCTTTAAATTTCAATGTTTAATTTCTTCCCATATGTAACCAATATTAAAAGGTTCTAGTAGATTTTTAAATGATAACTATATTACCTTAACAAGTATAAACCTCATAGAAAACTTGTAAAGTCCTAATGACCAAAACCGTCGGAACATAAGACCATATACGTATAGACTTAAAAAGACCACAAACCCTCAACTAAAATGTAAACCTTTCCCTCTCATTAACCCCAAATTTAAAATGCCTCACTCTTTTCATTTGAGTCTGAATTTGAATTTAGAGAGTTACATTTTCCCTCCTCAAAATTTCAATCTAGTAACTATCTGCAGCAGAGGAGAGCCAAGAAGGGCATCTCGATTTGGAGCAGAGGAGAGCTGAGAAGGGTATCTTGATCTGGAGCAGAGGAGAGCTGAGAAGGGCATCTCGAGCACCCCGGGAAGGTGTAAAAGCACAAGTATGGTTAACTTGAAACAGTCTGTCCATTTACTTATGCCCTTGGGACAAAAATATTCACCGGGAAACAACACATTTGGCCATGGAAACCGACGGGAATTTGTTGCAAGGTAAGGATTCGAGTTATGGTAGAGTTTATATTCAGGATTCTGGGAGAGAAAATTCTTTTCCTGATAAGCAAAATGGTAAATTAGTGAACAAGGTCCATGATCGGGGGGCGAAAAAAGGGGTCAAGGATGTGCACAGGAGCAAAAGCCCTGTCCGCGGTGGAAATCCTCAGCAAACTTCGAAGTGGCACCTAGCGGCCAGGGTTTTTACCAAGTGGGTCTTTATTTTCATTATTGTGGCTAAATTTGGACAGAATTTGTGGTATTGGACCATGAAACCCTCTACTAAGAATACTGCTGGCCTTGGCGATGTCATATCAGAGGGCCAGATTGCAGATCTAGAGGAGTTTCTGAAGAAGACGACGAAGATGTTGCAGTTTCAACTAGAATTGGTGGATATGAAGTTCAAGAAGGAAGTATAAGGGCTAAAGAAGGAGTTATAGGAGAGTATAGAGGATCATGCCACTGCTTTTTACATAGAGCTTCAGAATTTAAAGGCACACACTAGTGACATCGAGGAATACCTGATCAAGTTGAATGGTTTAGGGGTTTTGACAAAGGACGAAGTGTTGGCTTTATTGAATCAGGTCGTTGACAAGCAGGAAAGTGAGGGAGAGGGGCAGGCTTTGAGATTGGATGATATAAGGGCAGTGACGAGGCAGTTGGTGGAAGCGAAGATTGAGAGGCATGCTGCGGACAGGTTGGGAATGGTTGATTTTGCTGTGGGCACGGGTGGTGGCAGGGTGGTGCATCATTCTGAAGGGTAATTTTATGGGAATGGAAGGAAATGGGGTCTTTCCATAGTTGTATCTTTATTCAAGATAGGAAAACTAATGCATCCTTATGTGGGTAAGGTATTGGAACTGAGCTTTGGGGAACCTAGTTAGTGTTTATCTTTGAAGGGGAGCAGGGTGTTTGTGGATATTTCTTTAAGGACTGCTACTTTTATCAATGTTGTTACTCTCAAGCATGTGGCAAAGGTATGTTGTGATAGTTTTTATTCTCTTCTGTACACCCCACCCATTCTTTTCTCCTTTATGTTTTCTGGAAAGGGAAAGAGCATTATCTTGAGTGGATTTTGGGCAACAATTGTCAGCTAGTCATGACAAATTCAATTTATCTGGTGTAGATGTTAGTGTGAATGACATCCACCGGGATTAGATTATTTATCTTTCTATTTTTGAGAAGTTCCTTCATTGAATACCGAATGGTGATTCATCCCATACATCAACAAAATATTTCCTAGCTAGATTGGAAAAACCTTGGGTGTATTTTCTCTCATCACGTGGGTTCGAGAATTATGTGAACTAAATGTAAGTGTACTGAGATCTAGGTTTTTATTGGTTCAATTCTGAAACTAAAAAAGTTGACAAATCGGACACAGGACACACAGGACTTGGAATATCTAATGTAATAGTCACGTGAGAGAAACCAACCTTGCTATTGTTTTATTACACAAAAGCAACAAATCCAGTTAATTGCAAATTTCATAAACCTATTCCTTGGATCGGTTCTCTGAATACATGAATGCATCAAATCCAGTCAATTGCATGTTTCTTGGACCTACTCTTTTTTCTTGAATTGCTATCTACATTGCTTAAAAGATCAAATCAGGACATTGTGGAACAGAAAAATTATATCACATGAACAATGGGATCCTGGGAAAATCTCATCCTAGAAATTCCAGAAGGCAAGCATATGAGCCTACACACCAAGATAAAGGGACTCAATGTCACAACAAAAAATTGAGTTGGACTCTCACAAGTAGAGAAAACTCCTGCTTAAATTTCCTTAATCTTCTAGGATAAAAGAAAAGAGAGGGGTCCTTCATAAAAGTAAATTTACAATGATGCTTCCTTAGAAAGCCAATAGCAATCAACCACACTGAATACCATAAGGATTTGATGTTTTCTGAACCATCCAATCGTCATCTAGAAGAGGGCCTTTCCACAAAAGAAAGGTAGAAAAGAAGTGAGATTTAGCTTGAAATCATGACACTTTTGTAACCCAACATTTTAAAAACATGTACAATTGCTTTTTCCTTGCCACAAACAACACCAATTACACTTGCTTTATGGAGCATATGCTTGACAACTGACTCCTTTTGGAGGAGAAGCCACCCCCAAGCTCTATATGTAAGAGAAGAATGTGATTTCCAAATGGATTTACACGTCATCAACCATTGTGCCACATGATCCTTTACCCCCCATCCTATGTTCAAGCAAGGGACTTTGTCAACTATGTGCTAGACCATATCATATAGATCCTTTGCCACATAGATGTATAAGGGCTTCCCATTCCTCTTTCTCTAATCCCTTTATAATGGACTTGCCTCATGCAATTGCATTTTACAAAACACTTTTAAGGAATCATGCGACAATGTCCTCTAAACAAATTTATTCAAACGAGTGAGCTTTTGTGCTTGGTTAAGAGCATGCATGGGTAACATTATTTTTGGGTTGTGACTGTGTATCCTAGTGACTGTGTAAGAAACATCCTAATTGGGTTGTGAATGTACCTTACCTCTCTGACCATGACTTGTTTGCAGCTCACCTCAAATTGAGCTATGGTTGTGTTAAGCCCTAAATGACAGGTCAGCATTGGTGTTAAGTATGCTAAGGTCTTTTGAGGGTGTTTGGTTGTGTTTAGGGTTGAGTATCTTCAGTTGATACTCTTCACACTTGATAAATGATATATCTTTCTTACTATTGTAAGTTCATAGCCTTAAATCTAACCTTCTATCTCTCAAGGTATGTTCATTTTTTCTATGGTAAATTGTCAGATATATTCCAAGCTTTGAACATTGGAATCAATTCATTATCATTCTAATGAAAAGGGTAGACTGTTCTCTACAATGTAATATTTTAGAGTCAAGAAAATTACATATGGTAATTGGTTATCTCTTGGTTGCATTTTCCATGTGGAAGTGGCAACCACCCCAACGCCACTAGGAGCCTACATTTACACACCTTCATAAATGTGTCCAATCAATACCTACCTTCAACGCTTTTCAATTTCATTTATACAGCATTTAAATTTCCCTTAAATGCTGTTTTATTCTTGGCGTGGGCTACCGAGGGTCTGTTATCAGTGCCCAATAATCTACCAACAACTTTTGGTTAATCCATGCATAAGTTATAATTCTTTGAGTGTATGAGAATTGCGCTTATCTGCCTTCCATAAAATACAAAATAAAAATTGAGAATTGTTCCATAGTGAGAATTGGACATAGTGGCACAGATCTACTCTCTCCCTATCATGGTGATCTTCTTGGACTCAAAACTCATAACCAATTGGATAAACCAAAGCTCAATATGCTCCAACATCTATTTGTATCCTCTCTTGTAAACTATCAAAGGATAACAGCCAAATGTAAGTATTGCTCACAATTATCAAGAATTCAATAAGAAGGTTGATTCCTTGGAAAACTCAGCTTGCTAGTTAGATATTGGTTAGATAAGAATACAAATTAAGGACCCATATGGGAAGGTCACAGTATTGGAATTAAAAATCATATGATTTCTACAAGATGAAATGGTGTAGTAACAGAACTGTCAATACTACTCATATGCAAGGGTTGAGAACTGTCAATGCTATTTTTAAAAACAAGTATCCCTTGATCTCAATGAATTTACATAGATCCAAATATTTATTGAAGGACCTGAGGTGACAGGAAAAATAAACAGGCAAGAAAATTGGACCCACCTAGTATTGATCCAAATCAACCAACTATTTTTGCAATGGGGAATCAAGTGGAAACCCTAGAAAGTGTGGATTGGTAGGTTTCATTACAGACAAATATAGGAACATCCCTTTTCAACAGGCACTATACATTAAAACAAATAATTTTGCAGAATTACAGGGAATGCATATAGTTAAAAATGGCACAGATCTACTCTCTCCCTAATGTGGTGATCTTCTTGGACTCAAAACTCATAACCAATTGGATAAACCAAAGCTCAATATGCTCCAACATCTATTTGTATCCTCTCTTGGAAACGATCAAAGGATAACTGCCAAATGTAAGTATTGCTCACAATTAGCAAGAATTCAATAAGAACTGTCAATGTTATTTTTACAAGAGATATGGGTTAGATCCATATTTGTTGAAGGACCCGAGGTGACAGGAAAAACAAACAAGCAAGAAAATTGGACCCACCTAGTATTGATCCAAATCAACCACTATTTTTGCAATGGGGAATCAAGTGGAAACCCTGGAAAGTGTGGATTGGTAGGTTTCATTACTGACAAATATAGGAACATCCCTTTTCAACATGTACTATACATTAAAAAAAATAGTTTTGCAGAATTACAAGGAATGTATATAGTTAAAAATGGCACAGATCCACTCTCTCCCTAATGTGGTGATCTTCTTGGACTCAAAACTCGTAACCAATTGGATAAACCAAAGCTCAATATGCTCCAACATCTATTTGTATCCTCTCTTGGAAACGATCAAAGGATAACTGCCAAATGTAAGTATTGCTCACAATTATCAAGAATTCAATAAGAAGGTTGATTCCTTGGAAAACTCAGCTTGCCAGTTAGATATGGGTTAGATAAGAATACAAATTAAGGACCCATATGGGAAGGTCACAGTATTGGAATTAAAAATCATATGATTTCTACAAGATATAATGGTGTATAATATGGTGTAGAAATGATTACAATAATCTATTTTAGGTGCTTCTATTAAAACATGTGCATACTCTTAAGAAGTAATTATCTCCATTTGAGCAAATTCATCTCCTCTGCACTTGCATGCTCCTATAAAATAGGATTTGCAGTATTAGGATTGGAAAATGAACTTTATGTGATTGGTGGGGTCATTGGACCAGTTGACAGAATATTGATATACAACAGCTTTCTGATGTGGATATTTTAAGCGTTAAAATGAACAACCAATATGGCGTCTAGCAACACCTATGACACGTTACCGAGGCACTATAGTTGGTTGTACTGTACTAAGAATTTAGTTTGTGGCAATTGAATGTTACCTTAAATTTGTGAGTATTTCCAACATACTGAATTTAATTCCAGTGTCCAAGCTGCTGATTCTGTTGATATAATACAAGTGGCGTAATTATTTTTCAATAACTTTTCCACTCAGCATGCAAATAACAGGCATGCAACAAAATGTATCAAAACACAACTAAATTGGATTCAGATAGGAAACTCAATCAAGTCTAATTGAACTTGCAAATTATATAATTATTGTATGTAACTCTGATTTATTGTATGTAAGTATTCGGTATTCACACCTTGCATTTCTTTAGGTATTATTAAAATATTGTGGAAAGGCTAAAGATGTCATCGTTCTTGCTAAGTTGACTTCTGTGTTTCCTAAACTTACCTAAACTTGCAGTAGCAAGATATTTGATTCCTCACCTTGTTTTATTGTGGCCTGGTGTAATTAGAGTGTCTGAAATCCAACTAAAGACATCATTCATGTCTTCCATGAAAATCCAGAGGCCCAACAATTGGCCATATAAAAGTTGTATATAATGTTTTCCTGGATATTGATATATGGAAGATCTTGGAATGCTATATCTAACTGTCTTTGTACCTAGCCATGTAGATGTCTAGCTTTGTCATATGCACAACGCCTATTTCAGGTAAGTGCAATTTATACTTGGAAGCTGAAGTCATAGGTTTGTTCATAGAATTAGGTAAGGATGCTATGACTTTGAAGTGGATGACGCTTTATCTCAACCTAGGAAGAAAATAACCTTTGCCAGATTTGGAGTGGCATCTTGTTGAGTGCTTTTCAAGGATATAATTGTCCTAATCAATTGGATTTCCTTGCCAACCTTCTACAATCTAATGATGATCTTGTCAAATAGTGAATGTCTTTAGGTAGTGCCTAAATACATTCACTATTTGACATTCAGAGAGCATATTTGGTGGGTTTTACATTTTTTATAACCATATTTGTGGACTCGGGGAGTAAGGCTAGAAGGGGTTTTCTCTACCTTTGAATAGTTCAATGGTTTTCATGGATGCTCACTTGGCGGTATGCAAACCCCAAAATTTAATTTCTCTTTATCATTAATTTCACATTTAATGATTTGTAATGTGTTCCAGTAAGTTCAGCACAAAACAAATTATCCTTTCGAGGTTGTAGGTACCGGTTATGATTAGTGTTGGGTAAAATTGTTGTTATTTAATTTACCTTAATTTAATTGTCAACCAGGACACGTAAACTTTGAGTCACTACACCATATGTGCAGGGCAAAGTGGTTTCAATGCTCATACCTAGGGTAATGTTAATTTGCTTAAAGACAAAGAATAGAATGTAATCTCTGGAACTATTACTTTGTTGAACAATCAATACCAAGAGTCATTAGGTCTAACCTAAGGGAAGGGAATCAGCTTGCTGAGCCCTATTTTACAGTCTATAAAATTTTCAAATCCAATGTAATCCACAGCAACCTTAAGCTATGCAATTATCAATCTATTCTTCAAACAAGCAACCAAGCAAGTATGTAATTTATTAAAGGAAAATCCGAATTTCAAACTTGCCTACAAGATGAATATGCTGGGTCAATCTTAATGGTTTTCTATCTCCCTAAATTCCATTTATGACTGCAATCATCACCCATAAAGAATATTATAATGTCTCTTCTTAACCCTAAATCATTCACAAACAATTACCAGAATGAAACCTATCTTCTACTAACAACAAATATGCTCTATCTATATTATATGCACACAAAAATATATTGGAACTATTCAGAAAATACACACTTCACTTTCATTTGCATGTCCTATGAGACTGATATTCGAGCCCTAGGAAACAATGCTGTCACGTATTAATGAACTATGATTCTCTTCCTTAATTTCATTCAATTTCATGAAGTAAACAAAAGCATAACTCCAATCCCTATATAGCCAATTCAAAATTCTGTCTGGAAAACCCTAGAAATTCTATAAACTAAAATCTCCAAAACCTCTGTGAATTCAATAAATACCACAAGTTCTTTCAAATTCTTTAAGAACAACACAATACAATCCTTTAAAGTACTCCACAGCCTTGTAAACTCTATAACCCTAAAAGAATTCTTAAACAAGGATTGTAACCATCAAATAATCGGTATCATGCTGGAAGTAAAATAAGTCTAAAATCCAAATCCACTCTCACTCCTCTGCTAAATTGATTCTACGGGCCAAACTGAATACCATCAAACTCATCACACCTTTGATAATGACATAGACTAGTTTCATGTAAGCATAAATCTCATTCCAAATCACAAGTGAATAAAAACCATTATCATACATTCATAAAAATAGCGTCAAAATATGCAATATAACTTCACTTACAACAGTAAAAACAACACTTATACACAGATGGTCAGAGTTGAAGGTGGGCCCTGCCTTCAACACCTACAAGTCTGAAATTAAAACCTTAAGAAGATAAATGCAGCTGTTGATCCATTAATGAAAAGCAGAATTTACAGTATTTTCTCTCTCGGTGTGTATACTTAGGGTTTCAAAGTCACATTTTATACTTGAAATACAAAATGAATCGACCTTGAAGCCACGATTGACCCCATCCTAACAATTCTACACCTATCTCGGTATACATGAACCAAAAGATTGGATTCAAACTTCCTGGAATCCATAGATTGCTGAAGATTTAGGCCAACGTTTCCTTGAGTGAATGACAGCTACAAAATAGCACTGGGTAACTTCACCTGCGTCCTGGAAGTGATTTGAAATCAAACGAGACATTATCCTTGGCAATAAAATCCCCCAAATCTCTGCATCAGTCGACATACACTCCTCAAGTGCCGAGACAAGCGTTGAATCGAACAACCAAAAGACCACTGCATGAAAAATAAAGACTTATCAATTGACCAGTTATTAAATAAAAACTAAAAGTTTCATTATATAAATAAAAACCAAACAAAATAATAAATAAACAATGAAAAATATCAAAAAGTCACCTTCCAAAACACCTTGCAATGCTGCTCTTCAAAAGGCATAACCAAGCACAAAACATAACTAGATAAAGCGGATTATTACTTGATTTCATGGGACTTTGAACTAGAAAATAT
>LPNX010945061.1:61849-127684 GCA_001517045.1 Pseudotsuga menziesii
AAACCTTTGGACCTAGCATTGTTATGGTTACCTTATGTTTTGTTAAAAAACCCTTTAACTCACTTATGGTTAACCCACTTATGGTTTTGGACTTTTCACTTTATGTTGGACCTTTAGACTTTTATTTTATGACTTTGTTATAAATTATTTGATTAATTATTTTATAGTCTTATTAATAAAATATGATTTTATTAATAAAGACTATTTTTTACCTTTTAGTTTTATCTCATGTTTGAGACACTTTGACTTTCTATTATTGGGCCACTTTATCTTACCCTAAGTTATTTTATCATTATTATTGAGCCACTTTATCTTACCCTAAAGTTATTTTATGATTATATGTGGATCATCCTTTGTATATCATTGGACCATCTTTTTAAACTTGTAAACATTATAAAATGAGTGTACCTTAGCCTCTCGATTAATTAATCTATCATCTCTGCGATTTTATGATAGCGATTTATCTCAGCAAGGCTTTCTCCACAGGCTTGGATTCTGATTTTAATTTTGCTGCCTGTGTATTTCTCTAGCAGCTACCTGTGTTCTTCTGCTGTTGTTCATGTATTTATCTACTGACTGCTTTCTCCACGGGTTTACTTCATCGATTTCACTCCACAATATTTTTCTCTCGCTTGGTCGTCACGTCATGATTATTGCCTCAGCGTTTTGATTGGTCATGAGTTTTACCACTGTGTTATTCTGCATGGGGTTTACTACAATCTATTCTCTGCACAGGATGAGTTTTTCTATTTGATCCACCCTGACTGGTTTCGGGAATTTGTTCATCGTCAATCTGTTGGTAGAGTACGTGACTACACATCTTTCACTATGAGTGCATCTGTGTGATTCTCCTTGACTACACTGCTAAATTGATTGAAGAAACTAAGGTTCGTTTACTCCCTCTCTCTCTCAAGGTACGTATATGGTTCAACTCGTTTGACTTGTCCTTTCAGTGACAAGATCAAACTCATAACTAACTGAGTATAAGGCAGATCCAACAATGGTTAAGATTCTTTTTCTTTTGTAGTTTACTTGAGATTTAGTTTTCTGCACGTGTTATTTATTATTTTTCTATACATGACAATTGATGAAACATTTCAATGATCAACTTTAATGCAATGACCAGCAGAGCGTTAAGATAACGCAGTGACCAGCAGACCATTAAGTTGAAAGAAATGAAAGTTATGTTGTTACATTTTATTACAGTTTGAATTTTACCTCAGTTCTTTATATGTTCATGTATTGAATTTTAGTACTTGTATTAACACTCAACTAACCTGAAAAATCAACAAAATGGAGAGTAAAATACTAAGTCTAATTGAAATGAACGTGTGGTAAAATTAATTTTTATCATATAAAATAGATCAGTTGTGAACTCAAGTTGATGCTGTTTCAAGAGTGGAAAGTGAAAATCCATTAATGTTACCATGTGAGAGGCATAGTTTTAATAAAACTAATTCTACAAACATGATTTTGTAACTTTTTCTTCGTATCAAATTGTACTAATTGTAATATTATAGAAAAAACCAAGAATCAAGTTTGGAAGTATCATCTAGAGTTGAACACTTGTAGTGAGCTCAAGCACACCTTTTTATGAGCAGAAATTATTTTGTGAAACGTCTGTTACTTAGGATGAAAGCTTTGGAAAGTCAATAGGTACACCATTCAAGAAGCATTGTTTTGATAAAAGTAATTCTAAAAACATGGTTTTTTTTGTATCACTTTTTGGTGATAAAACTCTAAAGTGTCAAGTGAAATTGATGTAAGTAAATATGTATCATTTGATCACCTTCTGATGAGCTCAAGCTCAAAATTTTGAAAGATATGGTAATTAACTATGGTAGCAGTTTTGAGGTGGATTTGTTCATGTATTCATTTATATATGTATGTGTGTATGTATAATGACCCTCTACCCATCTACTTATACATTATAATGTGGGTAACCTCCTCATCCACAATAAATGGACGATTTTGTTATGGTAACTATTTAACATTGGCATGTCATATAGAGATAATGTGTGGGGATGGGTGGCCATGGGTAACATCCAAACGAGGATATACTTAAAATAGAATAAGGTGCCTCTCACCCGAGGACCTAATGCCAACTCCAAGTCACTTGAAACTGCAAAATGGTTTTGATATGGAAATGACACTTTTCAAAATGTTCAGGAAGTGTGAAAATGTCATATTTAAATAATTTAAAAAATAATTAATATAAAAAATAATTCAAACTCTAAAAAGTTTTGTGCTTTCATTTCAAAATTTTAGATTTGTTGGGTTTGTTTCCTATATAGAGCCTTTTAATGCACAAACAAGACATTCCTGGATTTCACTCCCTTTGAGGGCCTTTAAGCTTTTCTCCTTTGGAACAAAGGAAGCATGCCATTTATGGTCTTTTGGATAGGAAGTGTCTCATAAATCTTGTGGAAATGTTTCTAGAAATAGGAATGCCCTGCAAACATTTCATGGGTGTTTCATACATGTTGTGATTTCCAAAATATTTCTGGGCAGGAAACAGGGGCTATGTAAGAATTTCCTGTGGCCTTGCCCTATTGTAACTTCTCATAAGACAGTTGTACCAAAATACGTAACCCCAATTAGATTATGCAATTGTGTTTTTTATTTTTATTCAATATTGGGCATAAAAAGTGAACAAGATAAAAAAATCAAATTCAAAAAAGGAAATCAAGGTCAATGACACTTTACATTCTTAGTCAAACTTTAAATGTACAAGTTTGAAGGTTTGAAGTGAATGGCTATTTTTATTTTTGTGAATAGTTGGCTTTTTCTGGGAACAATGTGGTTGTTTAAATTTCCTTTTCACCAACTTTAAATATAGCTGATATATCATGGTCGCTGACATTGAATAGCTTACCCCATTAATATTACACTTATCTTTAATTCTTCTATATGCTTTGTTCTATTATTTTTCTTTCATGGAATATGGATATATATTTGAATGTGTATGAATATATCTCTATTTATGCACACAAATACCTTCATGTACTTGCATATCATACTGTAGTCACATGTGCACAATAGCATGTGCCCTTGGCTACTAATTTTTTTGCTAATATAAATTGTCTTTGTTGGTGTACATTGTTAAAATATTCATTATATCGTGCATGATGCACATAGTAGGCGTATTCTTTTAGTAACAATTCATGAGTTCTTTTCTTAACATCCTTGCTGAACAAAATCACACCATCAATGAATAACAACATTTATGTAGCAACACACACATCCTCAATTGGATTCTACAACTATTTCTTAAACACATCCCTTATTCTTTGTCCATATCAAGTTCAGGTTATTAGGTATGAATCGATATATTATGTTGTTCTCTAAGACCCTTTTGCGGACCACTTTAATAGATTGCGTAATTATTTAGGATATTTTGTTGCCTGAGCACGGTAGATTTTTTTGCTTATTAGTGTGTTTGGAAAAATAAATTGGATTTTAAGCATGTTTGTCTTTGGATCTTATTGTCTTTTATTAGAATTACAAATGATGAAATATATGTGTTAATATTGCTCCTCTTCCTGATTCTTAAAGGGTGCTAGCTCAATGGAAGAGCACCTGCTTTACAAGCAGGAGATTGGTGGTTCGATTCCTCCATGCCCTAATGATATTGCAATGTATTTCTAAAGGTAAAAAATGTAGTAGTGCAAGATGGATGCAATATTAGACGCAATACTAAATGCAAAACATGATGTAAAAGTGGATGTCACATCAAACACAAAAGTGGATGCAAAATCCGACCTTATGTCAGACGCAAATGTGGACACAAAAATGGATGTCCCACTAAATGCAAAATTGGATGCAAAAATGGACTCAACACTAGACACAATTAATGACTCAAAACTAGATGTAATAATATGTCTAAAACTAGACGCAATAATAGATGAAAAAGTGGATTCCTAACTAGATGTAAAATTGGACATTAAATTGAGCACAAAATATGGTGTATTGTTGGACATAAAACTAGGTGTAACACTAGGTGCAAAACTGGAAGCAACATTTGGCGCAAACAAAAACTCAAAACGAGACACAATTTTAGATGCAAGATGGGACAAAGCATTGGATGTAAAACTAGACGTAATATTGAATGCAAGATGGGATGCAAGATTGGACACACAACTAGATGCAATATTAGATACAAACATGGGTGCAAAACTAGGCACAACACTAGGCGCAACACTCGGTGCAAAATTGGGCTCAGACATAGATGCAAAAAAAGACATCAACCGAGATGCAACACTAGGTGCAAACCTAGATGCAAAATATGACGTAAAACGAGATGAAACATTTGGCACAAACATGGATACAAAAAAAGACGTAAAACAAGATACAAAATTAGATGCAAATGGGGATGCAACATTATAAGTAAATTTGGACGCAAAACTAGACGCAATATTGGGCCTAAAATTGGATGCAAACCTAGATGCAGAATTGGACACATAATTTTATGTAAACATGGTGCAAAATTGGGTGTAAGACTCGATGAAAAACTAGGAGAAAAATAAGACGCAACATTGGATGCAAAAATGAGTGTGAAACTAGGCGCAAACAAGGATGTAACAGAGGACGCAAAAAAAGATGCAATAGAAGTTGAAAAATTGGGCACAAATAAAGGTGTAACATTAGATGCAAAAAATTGGGCGCAAAAATGGATGCAAAAATGGATGTTAAAAAGGATAGAAAAAAAGATGCAATAGACGACGTTTTATGAAAATGTACAATAGCGCCAAGGTTTAGTGCCGGAATGTTCACCACAATTGGGAAAAAATTACACTAAAATCCGGTGCTAAATTCGACGGTAAATCCAGTTCACCACAATTGGGAAAAAATTACACTAAAATTCGGCGCTAAATTCGATGCTAAATCAAGTTTTTGTTGTAGTGACGTATTGAAAAGACCTAATTGGTTTGTCTTAAAAGGGGGCTATTGGATGAATGCGAGAGATATAGGACTGAATGGTATATGGGTTTTGTAGTCGGATTCTTACATTGAAATCTTCAAAGAAGTCGGGGTTAATCTCAAAGTTGGGAATGACACTTTAGTTTGGCTAGAAAACAAAAAATTGGGACTATTACAATCAATTTGGCCTATGATTACATAATCAGAAATGGTAGTAAGTCTAAGCAAAGATGGTGGTTCAAACCTATGTGGGAATTGAATATTCTACAAAAAATTTAAATGATTTTTGTGGCTCTCCCTTAAGGATAAGATTCTTACTTGGCACAATCTCATGAAAAGGGGGTGGGAAGGTCCAAGCTTTTGTCTCCTTTGTAGATAGAATGAATAATTTGGATTACACCTTCTTGTGGAATTCCTTTTTTGCAAAAGGTTAGGTGAGTTGTCAAAGTTTTTTTGGGTTTTAGCATGGATTGGGGTCCCAAAAATTTGGAGATCTCTTTTTCCAAATGGTTTCAAAATTCTGTTTCCTTCAATTTGCTTCCTATTTTCATTTGTCTATATGGATTTCGAGGAATAAAGCATGTCCTTATTTGTGGGATTAGGGGCATAAACCACTTTGATGATTTTGTGAAGTTCAAAAGTAAAAGGAAGCTCAAAAGGTTTTATCCTCCTATTTTATCTTTCTCTCTTGCTGAAGGTTTTTTTTTATGGTGCTTCTAACCTTAACCACTGTTGTCACTATATGGTACTTCTTGTAAACAATGATCATTATTTTTATCTTTGCATGGGTGAAGGTTTGGGTTCCAATACAAGGGATGAAATCCTAAGTTTATTTGAACTTCTTCAATTTGCTTCACTTATTGGTATATGAGATATCATTATTATTGGAGATTTCAAAGTTTTAATTGAGTGGTTGAATGGCTTATCAAATATTAAAGTTCTCTTACTCAATAGTTGGCTTCATAAAGTTCTAGATCTTAGAAGCTCCTTCAGATCCCTTTCACACATATTTCTAGAATTTTTAATGCTCTCTCTAAAAATGCCATTCCACTTAAGTTTGGTCTTTTAAGGTTTCAAGAAATTCTGGAAGGCATTTTGATTCATGGAGGCCAAACAAATATAATGGACTTGATTTAATTTTGGGTAAGAAGGGATAGTGGTCTTTTTTGTGCACTTTGGTTACCTTTCAGTCTTTATGATTAAAAGGCTTAGATATCTAGCTTAATCTAATATTTTTAAATCTTAATCAAAATGAATTTAAGCATAACAAGATACCACAACAATGAAATGATTAGCTAACAGAGCCACAAGTGGGTGGTGAAAGTGGCCAGCCCGCTGTTAAAGAAAGCTAAAATATATAATTTATATGAAAATAATATTGATTCTATAGCATATAGTTATATAATTATCATTTTATAACATAACATAGACATTAAAATAATTAATATTAACATAAAACAAATAATATTTAATAAAAAAACAAAAATTGAATATGAAAAAAAAAATTTGTGCTGAATCCTATTTAAATTTTAATTAAAATGCATTTAAGCATAACAAGATACCACCACCATGAAATAAATCCCAGAAATATACTTCTTACAGTTAGATTAATCTTGTTGATATACTCAAGGAAGTCCAAAATCTCACATAATATATAAACAGGTATCCCATGATTACCCTATTCAATAATCTTAGATTAAACCTTAGATTGAACCTGAATGTACTTGCATTCACACAGCTATGGGCATGATTACCCTATTAAATAATCTTAGATTGAACCTAAATGTACTTGAATTTGAATTCACACTGTAGCCAAATAATTTAATTGGACAAGGAATGATGTAAAATGTTATTTTTGTTTTTAAGGATCACCATTTACCATTTTTGTGTTAAATAGTCATCCAAATCAGTCTTCTCAATCAGAACCTGATCAACCTACCCTAAAACAGGTAACTAATATCGAAGAACGTGTGAAATGAATAAGCAATGCGCGAAGCAATATTTAAGATCCAAAATTATCTGATACAAGGAAACGACGGCTCTTCATTTCTCCATTACTTCTCTTCCAGCATCCTTCAAAGTTTATCGTAATAAAACAGGATGACATTATTATATCAGCAAAAAAAAGAATGCTATAACTCCTCTCCGGGGACGAAGTTTCTCATAATAAAAAAGGATGACATTATTATATCAGCAAAAAAAGAATGCTATAACTCCTCTCTGGGAACGAAGTTTATCATAATAAAAGAGGATGACATTATTATATCAGCGAAAAAAACAATGCTATGACTCCTCTCCGGGAACGTTAGTTAGTGAGTTAGCGGCATCATCTTTGTCAAAAGTGATTCTGATGTAGATTTAAACTGCTTCTAATAAATTGGATAACAATGATATATATGAAAGGAAAAGGAAAAAAGAAATGGGAATGCATAAATTTCCTTAAATATTAGAAAACAAATGTCTTGAAAATCAAATATTATATGAGAATTACAAAAATGTAAATTGTCTTTATATAACTTTATTTATAGCTTTTTATTTTAGCATAATCTTTATAAAACACTAAACCTATATACTTTGACAGTCAAAATCATGTTTCAATTCTTAAATCACCGTATCGTAACTAATTAACAAAGAAAAGATAGCCCTTAACAGACCTGCGTTGTAAATCACAACACTCTTCCCCGAACTAAATATCGCTGATGATATATGGTATGCGTATTACTTTAGCTGCACGCAGCTTGGCACGGTGCAATTGCATTCGTATTCATAATAATACATTAATGCTCACCGGATCGTGCCAAACTGCGGCATCTAAAGGAATTGGCACGGACTTTGCTCATGTTAAATCGCAGAAGCCTATGTGAATTATAGACTTGGCTAGAAACATGTATTTATAGCCTTTGGAGAGAAAGGAAGGGCACCTTGGTGGTGTAAATGATGGTGTAAATGACTCAGCGGATGATGATCAATATCAATATGGTGGGCCATAGCACTAACTTGTTCAAGCTCTAATCCTGACTGGGTTTAGCAAACAGCATACCTTATTAATCTTCCCTCGCTATTGTCAACTCTGGCCTGGCCCGAAACTCCTTGTATTCAACATCTGGACTTGTTTTCTGTCGTCTATTAAGATTTTGTCAACAGGCGAATTATATTGTAGATATCTCTAATATGTTACAGCGCAACGATGTCACAATTCAAGCAATACAAACAACGTTAAATAATCTTACTTAATGGCTCGGTAAATGTGAAAGTAAAATGATTGATTCCGGCCAAGGTGGACACTAGTAATGTTACAAATCCAAGACTAGTAATGTTTTGAGTAGAAACAATAATTCCAAGTGGTCGATAAGGTAAATTTGAAGGAATTTTTGTGCAAACTGTATAGGCTTTATGGTCTTCCCGTCGGCAGAATGCACTGTTTCTTTATAGCTGTTGGCAGCGTGGCAGCCATAGCTTCTTGAACAAACTAATGGCCACCCAGATTTTCTATTCTTGGTTTGTTGTCGAATCAGTTTGGCTGAAGGAAGAAAGAATAATATTGCAAGTAATTAATCGCCCCTGAAATAAATGACATGGATGATTGTGTTGTAATTGCATGCCGGGTTGGAATTTCCACCAAGAAAAACAGTACTATGAATGTGACTTTAGAATCAATAAATCTTCAATCTTTTCTTGATCAATGTTCACCATTTAACTGGATTGAGTCCATTGCATATATTCATGGAATGTTTACTGCTCCACCAAATACATGTTCAGTGATTAACAAGTTGCGGCCATCAGCTGATTTTTCTTTTTTAGTTATAAAGAGATTCTGATCAGCCAGTCTCTTCATTTCTATAACATGTCAATAAACGCTCTAAATTTTTTTTATCGAAAGTTTCGAACTGTTTTCTAATCAAACCAGAGGGGCCGCTATGTCGCCATACTTGTCGGGCCGAAGCGCACATGGTAGAGTCAGCATATAAAAATATATCAAATACTCTTCAAAATTTTAGTCGGCAGAAATATTTTAAACTTTAAAAAATAATATAATTCAGCGCACATGGTAGTCAGCATTTAGTCAGCATATAAAAATATACAAACACTATTCAAAATTTCAGTCGGTAGAAATATTTTAAAGTTAAAACAATAATATAAGTCAAGAATGTCGAAGGACTAAATTGAAATATAAATCATTTTATGCTTTGAAAAGTAATAAAATCCAACCTTGTTTTAAAGACTAGCAAAGTAAAGTAAAATGATGCAATATTACTTAGGTCCAAAGAGATGTGCAAAATGATATCTTACAACCTGCTAATGTTTCATAGACCATACCCGAGAGCTGCAATGCTTATTTAGAATATGGGGGATTAAATTTAGTCCTCATTCATCTCGTAAACGATTGGTTATGTTAATTTCAATAACCATTTGACACTATAAACATGATGGAACAAGGATAATTGCTTGTTTTATTTATAACTCCTTTCGAAGGGTTTAAGATTGAATAATACATACTTTATATTATTATAGTAGATATATTGTCACCATTTATTATTTTCCTTAAGTTATCGTCATCATAGAATATGGATGTCCTTACCTAAAATTTCATTTAATCCATATTTATGATGGAAAGTTACTTTCTAAATAAGAAGGAACCTTAACTAAAGAATACATATATATATACACTTGGAGTATGTATAAAAATTAATGATAATAATAAGAAGATTACTTATCTTGAATGAGAATGTTTTGGGAAAATAGATGCATCACTGCAAGCAAAATTCCACCTAACTGTAAGTTAACTGTGCTTATTAATCCTTCAGCACAGCTGTCACCTACTAGCTAGCCAACTAATCCTCTAGGCAGGAGAGAATTAAGCAATTTACATAGTTCCTTGATGCGACTTAAAGTGTTAAACTCGCACTACTCGATATACTATATAATTTAGTTAGCTCATTTCTCTGCAAAAGAGAACTATTTCCTTCTCTTAAACTTGGTCAATAAAATGAATAAAAGCAGCAGCAAAGCTTCATGTTCCCTGCTTTTAGATTTGAAAATTGTAATGTCAAAAATATTTAATCATACTTTGAAAGATTATGCCTTCCCGGCTAGAGTTAGCATGGATCATTAAAATTCTTTAGAAAAGGAATAAATTAAAAAAGGACCACATTAATAAACAATGTTAGACACATAAATAATTCAATATGGCAAATTGCTCACAATTCAAAGTTTAATAGCATTAATTCACATGCAAAAGTTCTAACATATTTTTCTAGGTATATTTTTAAGAAAAATATTTAAATTCTTCATCATTCAAATTGTAATTTTATTATGAAAAATGATCATTGAAAATGAATAATTTTCATAAATGTTGTAATACTTAATCTTATTGCACTTGACCTAATAATATACTTATATTTATGTATTTAAGGATTACAAATATTAGATACATTAATTGTGAACCATTAGATACTCTAAGGCATGGAAGTTGGAAAAAGGGCCTTGGGCCCCTATCAACTCAAGTGAAATCAATGGATTTTATGTTTAAGTTGTTCATAGTATTTTATTTGTTATATATGTATTTTATTTCATGCAAATATTTATTGGAATTTAAAGGTATCTTATTTTCATTATAATATTGAATATAAAATAGTAAATACTCTCTTTTTACATATAAATTAAACATGGCAGGCAATTCTTTCTAAGTTACACTACATAGTTGATGATTGAATTATGTATTTGTGTATAAACTTCTAAATTGAAAATTATTTTGCCATGATATATTTGATTAGAATGTTGAATTATATATCTTTGATTAGTGAATTATATATTTAAAATTTATTTTGCCATTATTTATACGATATATTGATTAGAATGTTGAATTATATATCTTTGACTATTGAATTATATATTTATACATAACCTTTTCAATTGAAAATTATTGTGCCATTATAATTTCATAGTTATACTTTAATTAGAATATTGAATTATATATTTCTGAATAAATTTCTAAATTGGAAATTATTCTTGAGAGTTCAATAACATATTTCTCTAGGTATATTTTTAAGAAAAATACTTAAGTTCTTCATCATTGAAATTGTAATTTTATTATGAAAAATGATCATTGAAAATGCATAATTTTCATAAATGTTGTAATACTTGATCTTATTGCACTTGACCTAAT
The DNA here is from genome assembly GCA_001517045.1 of Pseudotsuga menziesii. Classification (NCBI taxonomy): domain Eukaryota; kingdom Viridiplantae; phylum Streptophyta; class Pinopsida; order Pinales; family Pinaceae; genus Pseudotsuga; species Pseudotsuga menziesii. The sequence goes on from LPNX010945061.1 coordinate 72,936, forward strand.
AATATACTTATATTTATGTATTTAAGGATTACCTATACTAGATACATTAAGTGTGAACCATTAGATACTCCAAGGAATGGATGTTGGAAAAAGGGCCTTGGGCCCCTATCAACTCAAGTGAAATAAATGGATTTTATGTTTAACTTGTTCATAGTATTTTATTTGTTATATATGTATTTTATTTTATGCAAATATTTATTGGAATTTAAAGGTATCTTATTTTCATTATAATATTGAATATAAAATAGTAAATAGTCTACTTTTACATATAAATTAAACATGGCATGCGATTCTTTCTTAGTTACACTACATAGTTGATGATAGAGTTATGTATTTGTGCATAAACTTCTAAATTGAAAATTATTTTGCCATAATATATTTGATTAGAATGTTGAATTATATATCTTTGATTATTTAATTATATATTTAAAATTAATTTTCCATTATTTATATGATATATTGATTAGAATGTTGAATTATATATCTTTGACTATGAAATTATATATTTATATATAACCTTTTTAATTGAAAATTATTGTGCCATTATAATTTCATAGTTATACTTTGATTAGAATATTGAATTTATATTTGTGAATAAACTTCTAAATTGGAAATTATTCTTGGCAGTTCAATAACATATTTCTCTAGGTATATTTTTAAGATAAATACCTAAGTTCTTCATCATTGAAATTGTAATTTTATTATGAAAATGATAATTGAAAATGAATAATTTTCATAAATGTTGTAATACTTGATCTTATTGCACTTGACCTAATAATATACTTATATTTATGTATTTAAGGATTACATATTATCGATACATTAATTGCAATACATTAATTGTGAACCATTAGATCCTCCAAAGCATGGAAGTTGGAAAAAGGGCCTTGGGCCCTATTGACTCAAGTGAAAACAATAGATTTTATGCTTAAGTTGTTCATAGTATTTTATTTGTTATATATGTATTTTATTTCATACAAATATTTATTGGAATTTAAAGGTATCTTATTTTCATTATAATATTGAATATAAAATAGTAAATAGTCTATTTTTACATATAAATTAAACATGGCATGCGATTCTTTCTTAGTTACACTGCATAGTTGATGATTGAATTATGTATTTGTGCATAAACTTCTAAATTGAAAATTATTTTGCCATGATATATTTGATTAGAATGTTGAATTATATATCTTTGATTATTAAATTATATATTTAAAATTATTTTTCCATTACTTATATGGTATATTGATTAGAATGTTGAATTATATATCTTTGACTATTGAATTATATATTTATACATAACCTTTTTAATTGAAAACTATTGTTCCATTATAATTTCATAGTTATACTTTGATTAGAATATTGAATTATATATTTGTCAATAAACTTTTAAATTGGAAATTATTCTTGATATTTCAATAACATATTTCTCTAGGTCTATTTTTAAGAAAAATACTTAAGTTCTTCATCATTGAAATTGTAATTTTATTATGAAAAATGATCATTGCAAATGAATAATTTTTATAAATGTTGTAATACTTGATCTTATTGCACTTGACCTAATAATATACTTATATTTATGTATTTAATGATTACATATACTAGATACATTAATTGTAATACATTAATTGTGAACCATTAGATACTCCAAGGCATGGAAGTTGGAAAAAGGGCCTTGGGCCCCTATCAACTCAAGTGAAATCAATGGATTTTATGTTTAAGCTGTTTATAGTGTTTTATTTCTTCTATATGTATTTTATTTCATGCAAATATTTATTGGAATTTAAAGGTATTTTATTTTCATTATAATATTGAATATAAAAAAGTAAATAGTCTACTTTTACATATAAATTAAACATGGCATGGTTCTTTCTTAGTTACACTATGCTGATGATTGAATTGTGTATTTGTGTATTTGTGCATAAAATTATAAATTGAAAATTATTTTGCCATGATATATTTGATTAGAATGTTGAATTATATATCTTTGATTATTGAATTATATATTTAAAATTATTTTTCCATTATTTATATGATATATTGATTAGAATGTTGAATTATATATCTTTGACTATTGAATTATATTTTTATACATAACCTTTTTAATTGAAAATTATTGTGCCATTATAATTTCATAGTTATACTTTGATTAGAATATTGAATTATATATTTGTGAATAAACTTCTAAATTGGAAATTATTCTTGAGAGTTGAATAACATATTTCTCTAGGTATATTTTTAAGAAAAATACTTAAGTTCTTCATCATTGAAGTTGTAATTTTATTATGAAAAATGATCATTGAAAATGAATAATTTTCATAAATATTGTAATACTTGATCTTATTGTATTTGACCTAATAATATACTTATATTTATGTATTTAAGGATTACATATACTAGATACATTAATTGTGAACCATTAGATACTCCAACGAGCCCCTATCAACTCAAGTGAAATCAGTGGATTTTATGTTTAAGTTGTTCATAGTATTTTATTTGTTATATATGTATTTTATTTCATGCAAATATTTATTGGAATTTAAAGGTATCTTATTTTCATTATAATATTGAATATAAAATAGTAAATAGACTACTTTTACATATAAATTAAACATGGCATGCGATTCTTTCTTTGTTACACTACATAGTTGATGATTGAATTATGTATTTGTACATAAAATTCTAAATTGAAAATCATTTTGCCATGATATATTTGATTAGAATGTTGAATTATATATCTTTGATTATTGAATTATATATTTAAAATTATTGTTCCATTATTTATATGCTATATTGATTAGAATGTTGAATTATATATCTTTGACTATTGAATTATATATTTGTGAATAAACTTCTTTATTGGAAATTATTCTTCCTAGTTCAATAACATATTTCTCTAGGTATATTTTTAAGAAAAATACTTAAGTTCTTCATCATTGAAATTGTAATTTTATTATGAAAAATGATCATTGAAAATGAATAATTTTCATCAATGTTGTAATACTTGATCTTATTACACTTGACTTAATAATATAGTTATATTTATGTATTTAAGGATTAAATATATTAGATACATTAATTGTGAACCATTAGATACTCCAAGGAATGGAAGTTGGAAAAAGGGCCTTAGGCCTCTATAAACTCAAGTGAAATCAATGGATTTTATGTTTAAGTTGTTCATAGTATTTTATTTGTTATATATGTATTTTGTTTCATGCATATATTTATCGGAATTTAAAGGTATCTTATTTTCATTATAATATATAATATAAAATTGTAAATAGTCTACTTTTATAGATAAATTAAACATGGCATGCGATTCTTTCTTAGGTACACTACATAGTTGATGATTGAATTATGTATTTGTGCATAAACTTGTAAATTGAAAATTATTTTTCCATGATATATTTGATTAGAATGTTGAATTATATATGTTTGATTATTGAATTATATATTTAAAATTATTTTGCCATTTCTTATATGATATATTGATTAGAATGTTGAATTATATATCTTTGACTATTGAATTATATATTTATGCATAACCTTTTTAATTGAAAATTATTGTGCCATTATAATCTCATAGTTATACTTTGATTATAATATTGAATTATATATTTGTGAATAAGCATCTAAATTGGAAATTATTGTTGACAGTTAAATACTATATTTCTCTAGGCATATTTTTAAGAAAAAGACTTACGTTCTTCATCATTGAAATTGTAATTTTCTTATGAAAAATGATCATTGAAAATGAATAATTTTCATAAATGTTGTAATACTTGATCTTATTGCACTTGACCTGATAATAAACTTATATTTATGTATTTAAGGATTACATATATTAGATACATTAATTGTGAACCATTAGATACTCTAAGGCATGGAAGTTGGAAAAAGGGCCTTGGGCCCCTATCAACTCAAGTGAAATCAATGGATTTTATGTTGAAGTTGTTCATAGTATTTTATTTGCTATATATGTATTTTATTTCATAGAAATATTTATTGGAATTTAAAGGTATCTTATTTTCATTATAATATTGAATAGTGAATAGTAAATAGTCTACTTTTACATATAAATTAAACATGGCATGCGATTCTTTCTTAGTTACACTACATAGTTGATGATTGAATTATGTATTTGTGCATAAAATTCTAAATTGAAAATTATTCTTGAGAGTTCAACAACATATCTCTCTAGGTATATTTTTAAGAAAAATACTTAAGTTCTTCATCATTGAAATTGTAATTTTATTATGAAAAATGATCATTGAAAATGAATACTTTTCATAAATGTTGTAATACTTGATCTAATAATATACTTATATTTATGTATTTAAGGATTACATATATTAGATACACTAATTGTGAACTATTAGATACTCCAAGGCATGGAAGTTGGAAAAAGGGCCTTGAGCCCTATCAACTCAAGTGAAATCAAGGGATTTTATGTTTAAGTTATTCATAGTATTTTATTTGTTATATATGTATTTTATTTGATGCAAATATTTATTGGAATTTAAAGGTATCTTATTTTCATTATAATATTGAATATAAAATAGTAAATAGTCTACTTTTACATATAAATTAAACATGGCATAGGATTCTTTCTTAGTTACATTACATAGTTGATGATTGAATTATGTATTTGTGCATAAACTTCTAAATTGAAAATTATTTTGCCATTATTTATATGATATATTGATTAGAATGTTGAACTGTATATTTATACATAACCTTTTTAATTCAAAATTATTGTGCCATTATAATTTCATAGTTATACTTTGATTAGAATATTGAATTATATATTTGTGAATAAACTTCTAAATTGGAAATTATTCTTCATAATTCAATAACATATTTCTGTAGGTTTATTTTTAAGAAAAATACTTAAGCTTTTCATCATTGAAATTGTAACTTTATTATGAAAAATGATCATTGAAAATGAATAATTTTCATAAATGTTGTAATAGTTGATCTTATTGCACTTGACCTAATAATATACTTATATTTATGTATTTAATGATTACATATACTAGATACATTAATTGTAATACATTAATTGTGAACCATTAGATACTCCAAGGCATGGAAGTTGGAAAAAGGGCCTTGGGCCCCTATCAACTCAAGTGAAATCAATGGATTTTATGTCTAAGTTGTTCATAGTATTTTATTTTATATATATGTATTTTATTTCATGCAAATATTTATGGGAATTTAAAGTTATCTTATTTTCATTATAATATTGAGTATAAAATAGTAAATAGTCTACTTTTACATATAAATTAAACATGGCATGCGATTCTTTCTTAGTTACAATACATAGTTGATGATTGAATTATGTATTTGTGCATAAACTTCTAAATTGAAAAGCCCCAAGGGTTAACTGAATTGGTAAGACGTGCACACACTCTCTAGGTTCGGGGGGAGGTCACGGGTTCGAGCCTTGAGTCCTGTGGGGTTAGGCCTTCTGCTAGGATGGCCGGCGGTTTACGACCTCTACCATCCATGAATGTGGGGAAGTATTGCTGGGTTTCCGTGGATCTTTCCATCTGAAAAAAAAACTTCTAAATTGAAAATTAGTTTTCCATGATATATTTGATTAGAATGTTGAATTATATATCTTTGATTATTGAATTATATATTTAAAATTATTTTTCCATTATTTATATGATATATAGATTAGAATGTTGAATTATATATCTTTGACTATTGAATTATAAATTTATACATGATTAGAATATTGAATTATATATTTGTGAATAAACTTATAAATTGGAAATTATTCTTGACACTTCAATAACATATTTCTCTAGGTATATTTTTAAGAAAAATACTTAAGTTCTTCATCATTGAAATTGTAATTTTATTATGAAAAATGATCATTGAAAATGAATAATTTTCATAAATGTTGTAATACTTGATCTTATTGTACTTGACCTAATAATATACTTATATTTATGTCTTTAAGGATTACATATATTAGATACATTAATTGTGAACCATTAGATACGCCAAGGCATGGAAGTTGGAAAAAGGGCCTTGGGCCCCTATCAACTCAAGTGAAATCAATGGATTTTATGTTTAAGTTGTTCATAGTATTTTATTTGTTATATATGTATTTTATTTCATGCAATATTTATTGGAATTTAAAGGTATCTTATTTTCATTAGAATATTGAATATAAAATAGTAAATAGTCTACTTTTACATATAAATTAAACATGGCATGCGATTCTTTCTTAGTTACACTACATAGTTGATGATTGAATTATGTATTTGTGCATACAATTCTAAATTGAAAATTATTTTTCCGTCATATATTTGATTAGAATGTTGAATTATATATCTTTGACTATTGAATTATATATTTATACATAACCTTTTTAATTGAAAATTATTGTGCCATTATAATTTCATAGGTATACTTTGATTAGAATATTGAATTATATATTTGTGAATAAACTTCTAAATTGGAAATTAGTCTTGAGAGTTCAATAACATATTTCTCTAGGTATATTTTTAAGAAAAATACTTAAGTTCTTCATCATTGAAATCGTAATTTTATTATGAAAAATGATCATTGAAAATGAATAATTTTCATAAATGTTGTAATACTTGATCTTATTGCACTTGACCTAATAATATACTTATATTTATGTATTTAAGGATTACATATATTAATTGTGAACCATTAGATACTCCAAGGCGATGTTGGAAAAGGGCCTTGGGGCCTATCAACTCAAGTGAAATCAATGGATTTTATGTTTAAGTTGTTCATAGTATTTTATTTGTTATATATGTATTTTATTTCATGCAAATATTTATTGGAATTTAAAGGTATCTTATTTTCATTATAATATTGAATATAAAATAGTAAATAGTCTACTTCTACATATAAATTAAACATGGCATGAGATTCTTTCTTAATTACACTACATTGTTGATGATTGAATTATGTATTTGTGCATAAACTTCTAAATTAAAAATTATTTTTCCATGATATATTTGATTAGAATATTAAATTATATATCTTTGATTATTGAATTATATATTTAAAATTATTTTGACATTATTTATATGATATATTGATTAGAATATTAAATTATATATCTTTAACTATTGAATTATATATTTATACATAATCTTTTTAATTGAAAATTATTGTGTCATTATAATTTCATAGTTATACTTTGATTTGATTAGAATATTGAATTATATATTTATAAATAAACTTCTAAATTGGAAAATTTATTTTTGACAGTTCAATAACATTGTCGGTTGATGAAATTTAAAATCTCAATTACACGGCTCACTAACTCTGTTTTCGGCTTGCTACCGGATTCAAGTGGTACGTGAGTTGGATTTATAACGTTTGAAAGACATTCTTGGATCAATTTCATATTCTCATATAATAAAGAAAAATAGGTATAGGTACCCAAACCCAACGCAGATTTAGTGAGCCTCGGTTGATGAAATTTAAAATCTCAATTACACGGCTCACTAACTCTGTTTTCGCCTTGCTACCGGATTCAAGTGGTACGTGAGTTGGGTTGGATTTATAACGTTTGAAAGACATTCTTGGATCAATTTCATATTCTCATATAATAAAGAAAAATAGGTATAAGTACCCAAACCCAACGCAGATTTAGTGAGCCTCGGTCGATGAAATTTAAAATCTCAATTACACGGCTCACTAACTCTGTTTTCGCCTTGCTATCGGATTCAAGTGGTACGTGAGTTGGGTTGGATTTATAACGTTTGAAAGACATTCTTGGATCAATTTCATAGTCTCATATAATAAAGAAAAATAGGTATAGGTACCCAAACCCAATGCAGATTTAGTGAGCCGTGCAACAGAGGGGACCATCTTGCACGGTTCGGAGAGCACTTGTTTACTTCGATTCAGGATTGCTCAATGTTACTAATAATATCTACCTAGGTGTCCTACCTAGGTGTCCCTAGACCCCTGCTGCGTAGGCGTTCAACATGGTCGCAGGAAACATTGGAGAAATTCTTTGAGGATTCGATCTATCTATAAAATCATAGAATCTCGGGAGGGAGATCGCATTTCTGTAGGCCATGACATAGGGACCGAAAGGGAGAGGGATAGCTCGATCTGATAACGTATGGGATCTTTAAGCCATTGATCGTAAAGGCTCACATAAAATCTCAATTAGTGCAGAAGTTCTGCCATGTGCCATGGCTAGCAAAAAGTCTTTGTCTTATTCTCAAGACATATTAATTAGCAAATTTTTGCTAAAGTCAAAATTAAATTGAATTAATTGTTCTATGGTAATAAAAGCAGAAAATTCCAATCTTGTGATTTTCAATGCTTTGACTAAATAAAAAATACGGTATTAAGGTACTATCAGAGAGCTAGACTTACTAATAAATTAGAAGGTAAGGTAAGTGAATGCTATAGTGTATAACTAGCTCACTAATAGGCTTTACCAATTCTTTTTACATTTTTAAACAAAAAATATAAAAAAGATCCAACCAGTTATAACTAAAAATTCAATTGGTCATAACTAAAAATTCAATTGGTTGAGATGCAACTCAAGTAATGGGTATGGATGAATCAATGTCTAATATCAGAAAAAAATATAAAAAAGATCCAATCAGTTATAACTAAAAATTCAATTGGTTGAGATGCAACTCAAGTAATGGGTATGGATAAATCAATTAATTGGTAGGGATGAATCAATGTCTATCAGAAAGCTCATCTCTGTATGTTGTCACATGATTTCTAGGTCAATATATCCATTTTTTTGTGACTAAGTCGATAAACAACAAGAAAATTACACAAATGGGTTTTGGAAGCATTGTTTACCCTATTTGAATTATTGTTAAAGTGATTAACAACTCTTTTACTTGTCACTTTTACTTGTCAATCACACTTGATAGTTCCAAAGTCCTATGACAACCGGAAATTTTGATAAGGCTTTCGGAATTGATGATTTAGAAAGAACAAGCCTTTCCTTTCCCACCTGATCTCATTTCTTTTTTTTAATGCCCATTTATCACGTATTATGCATATTAAACATATTGCTTGGAATCTCAATCAGCTTCTTAAAGGAGGAGCCAAACATGCAATTCAGTGGACATGCAGTGCTCGACTGCCAAAGTAAACATGCAATGCTCGACTGCCAAAGTAAACATCGGCGGCAGAGAGATTTAAATCCTGAAAACGGATCTCAATCTCCGGTAGGGCAATTCCAACTCTGATTGGCACAAAACAAAAATGGTGACATCAAAGGAAAAACATTATGGATATAAAAACGGCAGTAAATTCCAAAAAAGAGTAGAGGGCGTAAGATTATGTGAAGAACCTGTCCAGTCTTTGACGAAGTTTGATCATAAAACGTTTATTTTCTTGGTCTAATACTCCCAGGAGTCTCTCGATGAGTTGTTTGCGAGATTCAGCTGGATTTTTTTGTGACGTCAATCTGGTTGTGAGGAGATCCGATTGATTGAAAATCATATTAAAAAAAATTGTTAGCAAATATTTGAAATAAGAGACCATTGAAATGGAATTATTCTACATCTAATGAATAGTCATGCATCTAATTATAATGTAAAATTCTAGTCAAAGAAAATCACTGCATTTGCACTTTGTCATATTGTTATAGTTGCATTTGAAGTCAATTTCACACAGATTTCATTCAAATGAATTAGCATCTCTGGCTCGGTATGAAAATCCTACACTCCAAAACACTACCCAACTTAACCATCTTCGATGGATCTATACATGCTTCATGCTCTTCACTCCCGTCCGCCATGTTCTTGGATGTCCTTACAGAAAGAAACCCATCAACAAAACCAAATGTTGCAACGTAAATTTTAACAGACTCTAATTCATCTATGATTAATAAATTTACATATTCTAATTCATCAATTTAGGTACTCTACGTCATCTATGATTAAGAAGGATACAAAAAACTTATGAATTATATACGTTGGCCTAAGAATTACTTAATTCTATGGTTAAGAAGGATACGAAAACTTGTGAATTATATGCGTTGGCGTAAGAATTACTTAATTCCATAAATCCCTTGGAGAAAAGTGTTAATTAGACTCTGTAAAATGTTAGCTTTATCGATTCCAATGGAATAAATATGTGAACTAGTTGTTGCAGTGCCGGGTGCATTTGAGGAATTCTCTGCTAAATTCTTGGAGAAAGTTGTTGGATGCTAAATTGTTGCAGAAAGCTATCGGCAAAATAATTAGGGTAACTGACAAAAAAATATTAATCTTATGTCCAAACATCCACATGACTGAGCCATTGCCCACTTATGGGATACCGAGCAACAGAAAGTGGTGGAAGAGTTTCGCTCATGGTTGCAAAAGGAGAGAGAGGTGATCCGCTAAATTGTGAGCCGTGATATGAATGGTTTTCCGAATTAAGTAGATGTCGACGCTTCTATGGCACAAGAATCCATGGAGTCTGTGGGACAGGCCATTAACGAATTCAAGAGCACGAAATCAAGATATCGGTATGGAGAGGAACGATTGACATTTTGGCCAAAGGATAGCAAAGGCTAAGAGATGACACAGCAAATACAGTACAGGTGATATGGTATCGTTTGATCCTAGTTTGAAAAGGGATGACTGGAGTAGACTAAAGCACGAGATGCAGGTAGCCAGCAGCTGAGGTGGAAAGCAAGTGCACATAATAGAGGAAGAAAGGAGGAATCCTGCAGATTGGTGAGCGTGGGTGAGAAGACACCGTTGATTGAAAAAAAAATGGCGGCTCATAGAAAATATTCATCGTGAGGTGCTGAGGCTGAAGATAGACTGTGTTTCGTAAATGAGAGGCATTTCTCATAGAAGATGTCAAAGTAGAAAAAGTCCAGTAACAAGTACAAACTAGAGAAAATATGGCACCTCCCCCCATAGCCGAGCATTCCCACTGATTTACATAAATCACAGTTCATACTCGCATATATTGTTTAATATACCTGCCACGTAAATATATCCAGTATATGAAAATAAGGACGATGGAGTTCAACGTACGTGACCCTCCTGTTCTCGATACGTCGTGCTGCCCGGACAGAAAGTACCCTCCTGTTCTCGATACGTCAGACAGAAAGGACGTGCTTGTGCGAGGTTCTCTCCATAACCTATCACGATGTAACATATACTAGTGCATAAACTTCCTAAACTTCCTATGTCCAGCTTTGTGCAGCAACCCGAGCTCAATACAACTTGGATATCCCAGAACAGTCTTTTAAAATATTTTGGATTTGGAAGCATGGCATTGTTGGAAAAATGTAATTAATCGCAGATCTCTACTACTTGGCTACTTGGCTTCCAGACTTTGACAGAGTCTGTACAAGCCACTTGGCTTCCAACCGACTCTGACAGAGTATGTAAAAGCCACGATCTTGTCTGTCAGTCTCACAAGAAGGAAAAGTCCACGAGTAGGCAACGTAATTCAATTGAATTTATTTCAGAAGCTAAGTTGTTAGGTAGATAGTTATTGCAGTGTTTAATGGAATGTAAGTCGGCAAGTAAGTCGGCCTATGCTGAAGCAATTTTCAGATTGCCTATAAATAGAAGAAGTAATTTGTAAATCAGTTTACATAGGAACAAAGACACAAGAGAGACATTAGACAGTAGAGGAACTCCGGGTGAGAAAGAGAAGTCGAAGCTCAAGCTTCTGTGCATGTGATTTAGTCGAAGAGCTAAAGCTCTGTAGACCGAAGAGTTTGTAACAGACAAATAAGTTGATCGCATAAGCATCAACTTAATCACATATAAGTTGATCGCATCAAGCATCAACTTGATCGCAGATAAGTTGATCGCACATATCAACTTGATTGCACATATCATCTTAATCGCAGGTATTAACTTGGTCGTAGTAAAAACAGGTCGGAGTTAAAAGTGAAATTATTTATTCTTAAATATTGACTCAGCCCTAAACCAAGTTTAGTCATCTCGGTTTTGGCTATCTCGTATGGTTATATCAGAGCGAGGTTTATAACAGCCCAAGATTTTAGAAAATAAATCTTGTCTTAAAAAGTGGAAATTAATTTTCTACGGAAAGTTAATTAAAAATTAAATATGGCGTCCACTTTTGGTTCATTGTAACCTCCAAGTTTTACACGAAAGAATTATGAATATTGGTCTTTAACAATGAAGGCTTTATTCAGAGGTCAAGATGTCTGGGAGATAGTTCAGCATGGTTATGCAGAACCAACAGATATGGCCGCATATAACAATCTCACACACGCTGAGAAAGATGTCTTGAGAGAACAGAGGAAGAAAGATGGAAAAGCTCTGTTTTTCATACATCAAGCTATGCATGAGAGCATACTCCCAAGAATAGCATCAAAGATTAATGCCAAGGAAGCATGGGATACATTGGAGACTGCCTATCAAGGTTTGGATAAGGTAAAGACATCCAAGCTGCAGATTCTGAGAAAATATTTTGAATCTCTATCCATGAAAGATTTAGAGATTGTAGACACATTCTACACCAGAGTTGTTGGGTTGATAAACCAACTGAAATTTCATGGAGAACCCGTACCAAACCAAAGGGTTGTTGAAAAAATTCTCAGAAGTCTTCCCCCAAGATTTGAAAATTTGGTTGTGACCTTAGAGGAACACACAAACATGTCAACATTTAGCATTGATGAGCTGCAAACTTCACTCATCAATCATGAACACAGAATCAGCAGATCACAGACATCATTGGAAGGTGCATTTGCAGCACAGTCATCCATAAGCCATGGTAGAGGCAGGGGGAGAAACAACTTCAGAGACAGAGGAAAAAGTTCTTCAAGAGGAGGACGAGGCAGGAGTCGTGTAAATGTTGGTGGCAGAGGAGATAACCAGAACCCAAGTCAGCCAAGTGGCCAGAGGTTTGATAAATAAAAAATTCGATGTCATTACTGTAAGAAGTTTGGTCATTATGCATATGAATGCAGGAAGAAGCAATATGACCAAGGAAGACAAAGCCCAAGTCAGTCAACCAGCACCAACACTTCAACAGGTGTAATGTTAATAGCATCGACATCTCCACTTGAATGTAATGCTGTTCAAGAAATTCCACATGACATATGGTACTTAGATTCAGGATGCAATGACCATATGACTGGTAATTTAAATCTATTTTCCAGTCTAGACACTTCAGTTAAAATTGATGTTACACTTGGAAACAATGTCCAAGTCACTGTCTTAGGAAAAGACACTGTTGATATTCTAACCTAACAGGGGGAGAGTAAGTATATCCTTGATATCTATCATGGCGAAGGTCTGAAACATAATTTGTTAAGCATTGGACAGTTGTTACAAAAGGGCTATAGAGTCTACATGGAAGATGAACACTGTATGATCAAAGACAAGCGTCCAAGCGACCAGGTGATAGAAAAAGTGCCAATGACAAGCAACCGCTTGTTTCCATTGAGGATAGTTCCCAACATAAAAGGGAAGACAAAGACAGGAGCTACATTCAAGGAAAAAAGTGAAGAAACAGTCGAGATCCTCGACAAGAGAGAAAATTGCAGCACTAATTTGCAAGTTGCATTTCAGACAGAAGTTTAGGATGAATCCTGGTTGTGGCATTTCAAATTTGGACATCTGAATTTTGTGAGCTGAAGCTACTGGACACAAAGAATATGGTGAAGGGATTACCATTGATTGACAGACCAGAGAGAGATTGTGAAGGCTGCATTTTTGGCAAGCAGCACAGAGAGACATTTCCAGTCGGAAAGTCCTATAGAGAACGCACACCACTTGAAATTGTGCACTCTGACATTTGTGGTCCAATGCAGACATCATCCATTGGTGACTGCAAATATTTTCTAACCTTTATTGATGACTACTCAAGAAAGACATGGGTATATTTCTTGAAACACAAATCTGATGCATTTGGTTATTTTCAGCAGTTCAAGTCACTCGTGGAGAACCAGAGTGGTCACTGCATCAAGATCTTAAGGACCGACAGAGGAGGTGAATATATTTCAAATGAATTTCTGAATTTTTGCAAGACCCATGGCATACAGAAACAATTCATTGCACGGTACACACCTCAGCAGAACGGTATTGCCGAAAGAAAGAAGAAAACCATCATGGAGATGGCACGCAGCATGTTGGTAGCCAAGCATTTGCCAAATGAGTATTAGGGTGAAGCAGTCGCAACTACTGTATACATTATGAACCGATGTCCAACAAAGAGTGTGAAGAACAAAGTTCCCCAAGAAGCATGGACAGGTATGAATCATAGTGTCTCACATTTAAAAGTTTTTCGTTGTGTTGCATATGCTCATATCCCAGATGAGCTCAGAAGGAAGCTAGATAAGAAGGGACATAAATGTATTTTTTTCGGCTATTCAGAAGACACAAAAGAATACAAGTTGTATGACCCTGTCACAAGGAAAGTGATAATCAGTCAGGATGTTCAATTTGTCGAGAATGAATCATGGGATGGAACCGTCGACAAAAATGTCAAGATTGTGTCCAACATCGACAATGATGATATGGAAGAGGAAGTGGTTCAAATACCACATGTAAGTCAACCGGTAGGAGCACCGTCGACTCCCATGACACCAAGACATGGTTCAGCACAAGGACCATCGACACAAGTAGCAGCTAAAGCTAAACCGACAAGTACACCAAGAGGACAACAGACTCCATCAAGCATTTCGTCGAGGTCGACATCGACAGAACCGATGAAGACAAGAAGTCTGTGAGAGATATATGAAGCTGGTGCACCTAATTTGTTCTCTCTGTTTGCATTATTTTCCCCTATATATGATCCACTAACATTTGAAGAAGAAGTATGGGCACAAGCCATGGATGAAGAAATAGAATGCATTGAGAAAAACCAGACATGGGAACTGGTCGATGTACCAAAAGACAAGGATGTAATTAGTGTCAAATGGATTTATAAGACAAAGCAAGATATTGATGGGAATGTGCAAAAGCACAAATCAAGAATGGTAGCAAGAAGGTTCACACAGGAACCCGGCATTGACTTCAATGAAACGTTTGCACCTGTTGCACGCATGGATACAATCAGAACAGTTTTGGCCATTGCTGCACAAAAAAAATGGCATGTTCATCAAATGGATGTCAAGTCGGCATTCTTAAATGGCTATCTAGAAGAGGAAGTATATGTGGAACAACCACAAGGGTATGAAGTTCCAAGTAAAGAGCACAAAGTGTATAGGCTGAAAAAGGCATTATATGGTTTGAAGCAAGCTCCTAGAGCTTGGTACAGTCGTATTGATTCCTATCTCATTGAAAATGGATTTCACAGAAATGAAAGTGAACCGAATTTGTACACCAAAGTCAATGAGCAAGGTAAAATGTTAATTGTCTGCCTGTATGTAGATGATTTAATATTTACTGGTGATTATGGCATAGCAGATTTTAAAACATTCATGGAAAGTGAATTTGAAATGACTGATCTGGGGCTTATGAAGTTTTTTCTGGGCATTGAAGTTCAGCAGTCTGAAAGTGGTATCTTTATATCACAGTCTAAGTATGGAAGTGAAGTTTTAAAAAGGTTTAACATGTCTAACTGTAAGACAGCCCCAACACCAGTGATAACAGGTTTAAAATTAAGCAAGGATGATGAAGGATCCACTGTAGATCCTATGTTGTTCAAAAGGCTTGTTGGCATCCTTATGTATTTGACAGCAACAAGACCAGACATTATGTATGGTGTAAGTATGATCTCAAGATTCATGGAGTCACCAAAAGACTCACATTTGCAAGCAGGTAAAAGATTTTTGAGGTATGTAAGTGGCACAAAAGACTTTGGTATTATGTATTCAAGCTCAGAAAATTTTAAACTCATTGGTTACACTGACACTGACAATGGAGGCAGCATAGATGACAGGAAAAACACATCTGGATACACACTTCATTTTGGTACAGGTGTTGTTTCATGGGCTTCAAAGAAACAGACCATAGTAACTCTATCTTCAGCTGAAGCAGAGTATGTTGCAGCAACAAGTGTTGCATGTCAAGCTGTCTAGATGAGAAGAGTCTTAAAAGACTTGTCACAGAACCATCAAGAACCGACAACAATCTTCTGCGACAACAATTCAGCCATAGCATTATCAAAGAATCATGTGTTTCACAAGAGAACCAAGCACATCGATACAAGGTTTCATTTTATAAGAGAATTGGTGAACGACAAGGAAATTTGTTTGGAATTTTGCAGGTCTGAAGACCAACTTACTGACATCTTCACAAAGCAATTGGCAAAGGACACATTCCAATATCTACGTAGTTATCTTAGAATGACAAGTTCTCCACAGTGAACTCTGTCATAAACAGAGCATGTCTAAGCTCTGAAACATTTTGTAAATTTTGTTTTAAAATCCCCATCTGCTTATAATTAAGTGGGGGTGTTGGAAAAATGTAATTACTCACAGATCTCTACTTGGCTTCCAACCGAATCTGTCAAAGTCTGTACAAGCCACGATCTTGTCTTTTAGTCTGACAAGAAGGAAAAGTCCACAAGTAGGCAACGTAATTCAATCGAATTTATTTCAGAAGCTAACTTGTTAAGTAGATAGTTATTGCAGTGTTTAATGGAATGTAAGTCAGCAAGTAAGTCGGCCTATGCTAAAACAATTTTCAGATTGCCTATAAATAGAAGAAGTAATTTGTAAATCAGTTTACATAGAAACACAGACACAAGAGAGTGGCATTAGACAGCAGAGGAACTCTGGGTGAGAAAGAGAAGTCGAAGCTCAAGCTTCTGTGCATGTGATTTAGTCAAAGAGCTGAAGCTCTGTAGACCGACGAGTTTGTAACAGACAAATAAGTTGATCGCATCAAGCATCAACTTGATCGCATATAAGTTGATCGAATCAAGCATCAACTTGATCACAGATAAGTTGATCGCATCAGGCATCAACTTGATCGCAGATAAGTTGATCGCACATATCAACTTGATCGCACATATCATCTTGATCGCAGGTATTAACTTGGTCGCAGTAAAAAGGTGGTTGCAGTAAAAACAAGTCGGAGTTAAAAGTGAAATTATTTATTTTTAAATATTGACTGAGCCCTAAACCCAAGTTTAGTCGGCTCGGTTTTGGCTATTAGGCATGGGACAGATGGGAACATCATCCTTTCCCATTTACCACCTGCCCACCCTACACATGCAAATAGACAATATTTGAGCCATGCAAGTTTCATCAACTTCCATGTGTCTGAGTTGTCAACGAGAAGATATGTCAGAGCTGTTCATCGGATGTATAGAAGTGATAAAAGAGTTGTCAGAAAAATATACATGGATCAAAGGGACTGAAAATCAAAGGGTAAATGGGCAATAAGAGGATTCTCTGTAAAAACATTAGGAAAATTAATACAAACCATATCATACAAATGTGTAAATGACTATGCACAAATAAGAAAACCTAATCGATTATGTAATTCCCTGCTTGCAGGGAATAATAATAATGGGGTTGGATCTCTTTAAAGCCACTGCCCATTTTTATTTTAGTATTCAAAAGACACAACCCATAGGTCGATCCACATGCCAACACATCTATTATAGTAATAATTGCCCAGTAAATATTTCATTGACAAATAATTTCAGGCTGACCACAAGGGGAAAACATTAAGGAAAAGTGTTCATCTCCGAGGCTATTAAAACACAACCATGATTTACACCTTTAAGTAATCCAAACTTGGGCAAGCAACAAATGATTACAAAGATCGGTGCATGGGTTCCTTACCAAGGAAGATCGCCCAATTCAATATAAAATATTCACAACATTTTTGTAAATTAAAGGAGATGATTGTTACTAGACAATCAGACCAGCTGATTAAATGATACTATTTACGATAGTGTTAATTTAGTCATGGGTCAATTCTTCTTGGATATCACCGGGTAACACTTCTCCTCTTTACCACACAAAAAAAAATGCAAAAGAAAAGTAATGGCCTCTTCCATAAAGAAGGACGGCACCAAGATATAAACATATCCCTTCTCACTTAGATGCATCACCATAATTCGTCAAGGTCAATAGCTCAAGAATGAGTTTACCTCCTCTTCATCAAGGTCGATACCTCGATAAAGAGTTCACCCCCTCTTGTGCAGCAACAAAACCCAAGTGTAACATGAAGAAGCATGGAACGACAGACCGACTTCCATTCAGTAGAAACCATAGTTCAATTTGTGGGCAGGTAGGTGATATAGGAGTTTTTAGTCAATGTTGACAAGGACCAAAGTCCCTAGTTTAAATGGTTTAGATCTACAACACAACATTATAGAGATACATGATTTCACCTATATCAATTTGATAATGACAAAGGAATGGATTAAGAAAAAAATTACCTTATGGTTCTTCATGCTATTTCCATGCAAATGTAATAAAATCTTGTGCACACTAGTTCTGGAACCAACAAAATATAAAGAGTACAAAAGTAGATTGATCTTGTGATTATAGGACAAATAGAACTAAATAGCCAAGGAGACCTGATATAGCATGATCATACAATCAAATTATGGGAAAGAACATATCATCTATATTAAAGACATAAAAGGAAATGGTAGAATTGTTTAAGACTTGGCATTGTAGCCTCTTCCCAAATGTCTCCTTCCACCAACATATCACGCAAGCAATGAGATAGAGTACACCACAAACACTAGATTTATCGGCCAAATCCTCCAGCATCTACGTGCTATAGAGTTTATCTCTGAGCCGATGGCCCAAAGCCTCAATTTATAGGACAATGTGGATAGGGGTAGGTTGATATTAATGTGGGAAAAGGATGCGATGTGGCCCCAAGAACCAAAGAGCTATGTCAAGGCTTACGAATGTAGAGATAATGCTATATACATTGATATCACGCTTGAGAAAACTTTTCAAAAGTTATTTTTCTCCTCATAGAAAGGTCAACGCATTTTTGTAGTGTAGCAAGAATCATCAAGATTGGTTGATGCACTTTGTAGTGAAGCAAAGACGCGACGATGACCCTTGTTGGAGACAGAAAAAGGAACACTGAGAAAGTAGGACGCATCCTATTAAGCCTGCAAGGTGCATCCATGTCACAAAACAAAGTAATTTGCAACATAGAGAACATAGGGATCAATCGAATATGAAAATGACTTCAGGGATTTAGGAAATGAGTTGTCATAGAGGTCACCAACACTGAAGAAAATCATGTATTACAAATTTCCCCCAAAGTACGAAGCTAGAGGAAGAGGATAGGTGATGTACTTTGATGTGACTTGTCATAAAAATAACCATCATTCGAATAATTGACGACAAGAATCAAGGGATTTTACAAATTATGACAACTCTTGAACCAAATGACTAAATGCATGACTACCGACTAATAAAACATAGATCCATTCAAATGGACTTAAATCACAATTGTTTCCCAATACAATAAATATCCATACAAATATTGAGAGTGGATGTGACCACAAAGATAGACTTATGCAAATCATAGCCACTGACCAATATAGTGTGGATCTACGAAGAAAAAGTAACATAGCCACTGATCAATACATTATGGATCTATGTGATAGAATCTATATGATGTTCATATGGGATGTCACTCCAAATAATCTCCATCGCATCCTCGTTACAATATGCAATAATGAATACCCTAAGGTCTCCAAATGAAACTCGTAGCAGATACGATCCCAACCATGTGAATAAAAGGAGATGAATTTGAACATGGTAGGAGCCACTTGATTACTTGTAAATTATGTAAACCATTAATAAGTGTGAGACAAGTCACTAATGATGAAACAAATCCCAAGGTATCATATCACATCCGAATGAATGCAAGTAGATGAGTTGAAGTCGAGCATTCTCATAATCATTCGATTAGAGGTCAATGAGGAAAACCCACTATCGAAAGCAAGAAGACCTTCCATTGAGGCATGCACGATTCAAGGTACTAGATATTTTATAAGTATAAACCCTAGATGATTCAATGATGTTGACATGGATGGATTCATCGAAGGAGGTCCATTATAAATCCCACATCATCGACACAAAATTGGTATAGAAGGATGATTTTGGATGGTGAGTGAGATGAGGATAGATTGACATGAGGTATACATGTAAAGATGTTGAGAGACTGGTTCAAGAATTGACATGAAAAACAAGTTTAAAGTAAGACTCAAACCAAAGACTATCCTTGAACATTTCTCGAGAGCAACCAAATACTTGGAAACATTCACTAATAGAGGAAAGAATATGTAAACACCAAAAAATGTTCACCTGTCTCTTCATGGTCTAAACCATAGTCATACATCATATTCCCACTATTATTTCCTCCATTTTGACCTTCACAACTAAAATTCCACTAAATATGGTCCAAAAAACTATTGTTCCTTCCGCATAAATAAAGGGAAGTTGAGCATTTATTATGATTTATCCTCACTCTCTCCAAAAAGGAACCAAAAAACCCTAAAAATGAGAATGGTTCAAAAACTATTGATAAATACCATGGACAATAAAATACCATGCATCAGAAAACCTTGGACCATCCTATAAATACAATGTGAAGGTCTCCCCAAAAACCTTTTGGTCATTAATTTTTTCTCTCTCAAAACATTTGCCATTATCATCACACTTTGGCCATATCATCTCCCACGGTTGTTAGGGTGCGCACCTCAATGGTCCTTAAGATGGGTAACTCCACGGGTTTGACTAAAAATAGTCTTAGGGGTGTCGGGGGTTAAATCAAAGTCTTCTTTTATAATAAACCCATGGCTTAAGACCAGGGTTTAGGGTTTTGGGTGCCCATGGTATGGAATCCATGTTTTTGTAAACAATGTGCTATAAATAGGCACTTGTGTAAATAAGAAAGGTTAGGCTTTATGATGTAAGAAGATTAAGGTAAGAAAAGGCTGATTCGGTAAGAAAAGGTTAAGTCCCAGCTGTGTGCGTGGACGACCTCTACAGCTATGTGCACAAAGGGTTTTGTAAGAAGATTGAGGAAAGATTTGCAGCTGTGTACGCAGAGGCCTGCTGCTGTGTGCGTGGCTATTAAGGACTGAAGGGATCTGCAGCTGAGTATGCAGATCAAACTGTGGTTTTGTAGCAAGTTGAATAAAACGTAGTTTGTGGACGTAGCCCCTACACTGGGGGTGAACCACGTTATATTTGGTATTGTGGTTTCTTGTGTTGTTTCTATTCCTGTTGTATTTTATGCATTAATAACTGTATATATTTGATAACTTAGATCATTTCTAATAACAAGCTTCGCTGTGAATTCCCTGTAGTGGGTTAAGCAAGTCACGGTTGTTTATCTATCTGCGAAGTTGTATGAAAGTGAATGACACAATTGTGTAATGATTGATTAATAAGTTAGTAAAGGCTAAGGTACAGTAATATCCCTCTCTGCTTGCAGAAACCTGATTTTGCGGCACCCCATTGCTGTTTCGGGTGAGACTGCAACCTGTGCATAGGTTGTTGCCGAAAGGGCCAACACAGTGGGTATTTTGTTGGTGCAACTTAAAAGGTTTAAACCCGGGTCTGCCCTATTGCCCAACAAATTGGTTCCGTTGCCGGTTGAACTTAGTATCTGCTCAAGAGGGGTTTACGTCGTACCTCAAGGGCTATGTTCTGGAGGCCCTCTGTGATGGAAATCGGTGATTAGTTTGCTGAGACTTATCTGCAATTTGCGCAACAAGAGAACACAAATTCGCGTTGTAGCGCACGTGACTTTTTACAAAGGTATGTTTTTTGTGATGCTTATGAAATTTTTTTTTAATAGTATCCACATAGAGTTGCACCAGTGGTTGTCTAGGTTAACAGAAAGAAGGACGAACTACCAAGCTCGACGAGTTCCCACATGGACCCCCACAAGGGTCAATCTTGTGCAACACGTGAACAACGAGGTATCCCACGCTGTTGATTTCTGGACGACGCGTACATTGGAAGCTTTCGTAAGAGAGTTTGCCATTAACACAAGTACCTCCTTCAGCGAAGCTAAACGACAGTTCTTCATAGGTCCCCGTGGTAAGTTTTTGAATTCATTAAGCTTGCGGATTAAAATACTATTGGCTGAAAAGGGTATATTGTGGTTTGAATCAGACTGCTAGCTTTGTAGTACTAACATATGTTTGCAAGTGATAATACCTTCGACGAGCAAAGTGGAAAAAGGTACAAAAGAGATTTTGACTCCTATTCTTTAGGTCAGACTACCACGTCTTCCCCTGTAACTTCTAAAGAGTCAGGCTCAGAGGAAATCCCTTCGCTTGGAAGCCCCCCTGTCACCCCACAGCGAAGCCCTGTTACCCCTGAAAGTCTGTCACAGTTTTCCAGTCAACCAAGTCCGAGTATTCCGGCCACAGGTCAATATGCATTTGTAAATCCCCCTCCCTCGACACCCTGTCCCCCTCCCAACCCTCCCAGAACTGCCATGGCCCACCTGGTTGATGACATTAAGCTCCCCATATTCAAAGGCACGGGGTCAGAGGACCCTGAACAATTCTGGTTTTTATGTGAAGCAGTATGAAACGCGAAGAAAATTGCAAACCCAGATGTACGAGCCGCACAGCTCATTACTTCTTTTCGGGATAGGGCTTTGACCTGGTTCATGAAGTTCTCTAGTACTCAGAGCCCTACGCTAGATGATATTAAGGCAGCAATAACCAAATAATTTAAAAAGCCTAAATCGGAATCGTAGAGCATCACCGAACTCAAAGAGATTCAACAGCGGGGTGGCGAATCTGTGTGGGACTTTGACTAGAGATTCAAAGTC
This sequence comes from Pseudotsuga menziesii, assembly GCA_001517045.1. NCBI lineage: Eukaryota > Viridiplantae > Streptophyta > Pinopsida > Pinales > Pinaceae > Pseudotsuga > Pseudotsuga menziesii. The sequence continues at coordinate 95,639 of LPNX010945061.1, forward strand.
CTCCTCGACCAAGTCAGCTTCACCATTAGTCCTGCGCAGCACAAGGAATGGTTTATCGTGGCATTATTACCACATATTAGAACTCTGCTCATGCAACAGAAGGTTGCTGACCAGCAAGAGGCTCTGGAAATCTCAATGAAGCTGGAGACTGCCCCTGTCGGAGATGATTCTGGTATTGCTCAAATACAAGCACAGCTAGCCACGATGGCCCTGGAACTTCGCGAGATGAAAAAGGGAACACCTAATCGCAAAGAGAGTTGGTGTACGCAATGTCAGACTGAAGGTCACGACAAAGAACGGTGCCCTCTGGTAAGCAAGTACCTGCGTACAGGCGCGTCGGACCCATTTCCACCACAAGTTCTATATTGTGAGCTCTACAGAACAACAGGTCAGCACCAACCCGAGAACTGTCACCTGCTGCAACGATACGGACAGGGACCTAAGAACCCCTACTGTAATTTCTGCAAGTCCGTAGGTCATAATGAGGATGAGTGCCGCACCTATGATGCCTACCATGTGCGCAATGACGGCCCCAGTAGTGATAACTATGGTTACTAGGGGGGTTCCTCGGGTAGAGGTTTGTTTGGAGGCAGTGGTGATATGGCCGGCAGAGGTCGAGGCCAGTTGGTATGTTATAATTGCAACCAAGCTGGGCATTTGGCTCGCGATTGTCGGAACCCTACTACGACATGTCGATACTGCCGCGCGGTAGATCATGTGATTGAGCAGTGTCCGCAGCTCATAGCTAAGATTTAGGCACGACAGGGTGCCCCAACGTGGAATATTCAGATGATTTCAGTTGAGCCCAGACCTGCCGCAACTATCAATGTTGTCACACGGAGTGGAGCTATGACACACCCACCAGATACAGAAATACATCCCGCTGACACTCGGGTTCGTAAGGCCCTTGTGAAAATCCTAGCATTTGATATCACAAGAGAAAGAGAGACATTTATGGAAGCTAAGAAAGATTTTGCTGGCCCTAGCACATCCGTTAAACCTACAGAATCTCAGCAACTATCTTCGCGGCCCCAGGAAGCCCCGAGGGATAACATAAGTACCCTATCCTCCTTTTTACAGAGTTGCCTCAAACTGTTACGAGATCAGGATGCTCTGAATAAGATACAAGAAATCATTGCTTCCTGCGGACCTCACCACAGTTCTGTTCAAGACAAAACTGTTCATAGAGTGAACAGAACCGGCAGGGAAATGAGATTGAATGCTCAGATAGGGGCATATCATCTGACTGATGTTATCATGGACTTAGGGTCTGACGTAAATGTGTTAACTAAACAAACCTGGAAACACATGGGAAAACCCCCCCTTGCCTGGTCCCCTATCCAGTTGCGGCTAGCCAACCAGCAAAGGATTGTGCCTCTAGGAAGTTTCCTGAGTGTCCAAATAGATATTGCCGGGGTCAGTACTGTTGTGGAATTTGAAGTAATTGAGATCATTGATGACAGCGACCCCTACCCAGCCTTGTTAGGAATTGAATGGGCAATGGAAAATGCTGCAGTTATTAACCTAAAGAAGAGACAGATGATCTTTGAAGGGAAAGACTTGAGAGTCATCCTACCCCTGGATCCCTCATAGGGGGAACGGTACACAGAACCACTTTGACAAAAGGATCAGGATGATGTGGAGCACATCTCCACTATCACCGCGTAGGACCGAGGTTCTGAGGATCCTCCTACCACAGATTGGGAGTCTGGTAGCTCCTGTATGACCAACTCGGAGGATGACTTAGAGAGTTGGTAGAACTGAGTATCTGAGCTCCATGGCCATAGTATTACTAGACCTACTAAATCTCTCTGATGGCTCAGCTCACAACCAAGCGCTCTCCCTACTTTTGATGGTTCAACAAACCCTGACCCATTTATTGTACAATTCTCAGGTCAGATACCGGAGCCACAGAAAATGACTTATTTGGAGTCAGCACTCAGAGTCTCAGCTGCCAGATGGTGGAAGATCCATAAGCCACAGATTCCTAACTGGGAAGCCTGTCAGAGGCTCCTTCGACTGAGATTTAAGGACCAGCCTGAGGAGGTGCGAAGCAAGTTTGATGGAAAATCTAGTCCACAAGCGCATTTGGAAAACTGCTATGAAGCATGGAGGTATGTACCTCGAAACGAATGGGTACATCGATTCATCCATACACTGGCACCAATAGCTCAGACCTGGTACGAGGAAGCTGAGCTCGGCCTAGATACTGTAAGTTGGGACTGTCTTGTCCATAGTTTCATACATACTTTTTCTACTAATGATGTCTACCCAGCTCTAGACGCAGCTATCAGGATCATCCATACCAAGGTCTTTGATGACCAAGAACTAGTCGAACAGCGCCCGGATTGGACAGTGCAGGAAGCCCACGCCCTAGAATGTTACAACTTCACCATTGAAGAGGATGAGGACCCATGCAATATCACTATCCCTGAATTAGAAGGATGCTGCGATGTGCAAGGACCAGTCATCGAAGCCCCGGAAGTAAATTAGCCCCTAAAGACACGCACAGTTAACATTGGATCTGAAGAACATCCTAAGCTTGCCACAATTGGTGACTATTGGGATGATGAAATGGTCAGCAAGGTAACCCAACTTCTCCATGAGTACCAAGATCTTTTTCCAACAAAGTTTTTCGAAATGAAGTTTATCTTGGGTGATATCGGCGTAATGAAGATCCCTTTGAAACCTGATGCAAAGCCTGTGAAACATCGACCTTATAGATTGAATCCGAAGTATAAAGAAAAGGTCAAGGTGGAGCTGAATAAAATGCTTGCCGCAGGAATAATTCAGCCTGTGGAAGAATCTGAGTGTGTCAGTCCTATGGTGGTCTAGGAGAAGAAGACTAAGGGTGAAATCCGCATCTGTGTCTACCTCAGGAAATTAAATGATGCCTATCTGCATGATCCCTTTCCTACCCCCTTTACAGACGAAGCGCTCGACAATGTTGGCGGCCAAGAAATATACTCTTTCACTGATGGGTTTTCTGTCTACCATCAGATCCGAATCGCTCCAGAGGACCGGCATAAGACAACATTTGCTACCGAAATGGGATCCTTTCAGTATACTGTCATGCCCTTTGGGCTGAAGAATGCACCTGCTATATTTTCTAGGGTCATCATCTCTGCGTTCAAGGAGTATATACATAAATTCTTAGAAGTTTATTTTGTCGATTGGACTATTTTTGGGCCAGTAAAATGTCACCTCACTAGTTTGATACTTATGTTAAACAAGTGTAGATAGCACCAGATTGCTTTAAATATAAAAAAGTGTATCTTTTGTGCCCCTTTTGGAATTCTCCTTGGTCATGTTGTCTGTAAGCAGGGATTGATGATGGATCCTGCGAAGATAGCTATTATTGTAAATCTGCCACCCCCGAAGTCTGTCAAACAACTGCGCATGACTCTCGGTCACACTGGTTACTACAGAAAATTCATCCAAGGATACGCTCAAATTACCGCTTCGATGGAAAGGCAGTTGAAGAAAGATAATAAGTTCGAATGGACACCGGAGTGCCAGGCCAGCTTAGATATTTGAAGAAAAAAATGGTTACTGCCCCTATTCTAGTATTTCCTGATTGGAACAAAGAATTTCATGTTCATGTCGACGCATCCTCCATTTCTCTAGGGGTGGTATTGGCTCAACCAGGCACAGGTCAGATCGACCACCCTATTTCTTTTGCCAGTAGAAAATTATCCACTGAAGAGAAGAATAATATCACAACCGAGCGGGAAGGCCTTGCTATGGTGTATGCACTACAGAAGTTTCGACATTATCTATTAGGATCACATTTTAAGATGTTCATTGACCATTCTGCTTTGAAATATTTGGTTAATAAGCTAGTGCTAGAAGGAAGAATATGCAAATGGCTGATTCTGTTCCAAGAATATGACTTCGAAATCATAGTTAACCCTGGGAGACTGAACCTAGGACCTGACCACTTATCGAGGCTCGAGTCAGGTGAAGAACCCACCAGTTTAAATGAGGGCCTCCCTGATGCGCAACTATTTGCCATTCAAATAGTCGATGACTACTTCCAGGATATTTCTCAGTACTTGTCTACAGGGTTTCCACCTGCTGAAATGACCACACAACAGAAAAAGCAGCTGGTAGTGCGAGCAGCGGACTTCACTCTAATATCCGGCCAGCCGTATAAGATGGGACTAGATGAAATACTACGCAGGTGTGTTTTGGAGCATGAACTACCCCTGATTCTGGCCGAGGCACATTCGGGCACGACAGGAGGTCATTATGTAGGGAAAGCTACAACACAGAAGATTTTGACAGCTGGCTTATGGTGGCCCACCATTCACAAGGATGCAAGAGAATATTACCACAGCTACGACGTCTGTCAGAGGACAGAAAAACCATCTCGGCATGATGATATGCCCATAGTTCCGCATGTAACCTTACAAGCTTTTGACAAATGGGCCATTGACTTTGTTGGCCCCATCAACCCCCCCGCGAAGAAGTCTGGTGCGAGATATATTATTACAGCAACTGACTACCTTACTCGTTGGGCTGAAGCCCAACCGGTCAATAACTGTAGCACTGCTACAGCTACGTAATTCATCTTTGATCACATCTTGTCCAGGTTTGGGTGTCCTCGCGTCCTTATGAGCGATCAAGGATCACATTTCTTAAATAAAACCATTGCAGTGCTGACTAAAGAATTTCAAGTTTACCATCAGAAAAGTACAGCCTATCATCCACAAGCCAATGGGACTGTCGAAGCTTTTAATAAGATCCTGGAGCATGCTTTGACGAAGATTTGTAATGATAATAGAAATGATTGGGACCTTCACATTCCAGCAGTGCTATGGGCTTACAGAACTACTTGCAAAAAGTTGACAGGCCATACACCCTTCCGATTGGTTTATGGGCAAGAAGCTGTCATGCCTATGGAATACATTGTTCCCAGCCTCAGAATATCTGCTTTTACCGAGATGGACGACCCAGCCATAATAACAGAGAGACTGAAACAGATACTAGAACTTGAGGAGGATAGATTTATTCCAGGTTTCCAGCAACAGGTCCAGAAAGCTCGAGAAAAAGCGTGGCATGACATACACATTAAGAAGAAACAATTCCAGCAGGGTGATCTTGTGCTCCTCTATGATAGCAAATTTATGAAGTTGCTCGGAAAGTTTAAAACACATTGGAAGGGATAGTATATAGTCCAGAAAGTTACTAATGGGGGAGTAGTCCAATTAGCTAAGTTGAATGGAGAGCTCTTCCCTTCTATGATAAATGGGAGTCGTCTAAAGAAGTACAGGGACAGGCCAAGTCCTTAGACTTGAAGGTAGCACCAAGAAAGAAAAGTTTACATACCCAGCATAGCTACTCGCCACACTGGGGTATGTCGTATGGGAAGCTGAAGGTTGGTCAAGGGACGCAGGTTCAACTTGTGACGAAGGGGAAAGTGGTTGTTATGTCGTAGGGTGGAACTATGTCGCAGCCTAGGATGAGATGGATGGGACCAAATACATTTGACGGCGGCGGCACGTGACCTAATCTTCATAACTCTAATTATGAGATTTCGGGAAAATCTCAGGCGGGGTGTGCCGAGATTTCTGGTATCCAAGAAGATTTGATGTCATTACTACACTATGATGACAGATTCTGTAATAGAATTCTATAAGTAAGCTACATTGGCTTATGAAATATTCCTCGAAGCACTTCGTGAAGTTTGTCCACCGGGAACCATGTCAAACAATTGTGACATTCAGGAGCTAGTACGAGAGTTCAGAGAGAGAGGATTGCAGAACCTTTTGAGTAATCTACCAGTACAGACGTATTTAGTTCAGGTACACCGGCAGGCAGAAGTTTGCTCTAAACCAGGCGAAGGCAGGCACAAATTTGCTCTAAAATGGACTACGACGGCCATAAGACCTCGCCAAACGACTCTGGTGAGCCCCACCCTGAAATCTCCCAGCATATCAGAACCATGGAAGCTATGTGTCTTATGCAGTGTGACACACAATTCCAGGGGACCCCAAGCTGTGGATGGTTAAGCATCGCCAACCCGACCAAGGGATGGGGTTGCAGATGGACCCACAAGGCCTTCTTCCGCACCAATATCAAGCAGCAGAAAGAAGCGAGAAGCCGGCCACTAGCAAGACAGACTTCAGGAACTAGCGCACAATGTCTTCGCCAAGCAAATTTTACCACCAGCCGAGCAGATAAGTGTCCCAGGACGGGACACTGGTGAGTCTTAGGGGCCTGTTAGGGCGTGCACCTCAACGGTCCTTAAGATGGGTAACTCCGCGGGTTTGACTGAAAATATTCTTAGGGGTGTCGGGGTTTAAATCAAAGTATTCTTTTGTAATAAACCCACGTATTAAGACCAAGGTTTAGGGTTTTGGGTGCCCATGGTATGGAATCCATGTTTTTGTAAACAGTGTGCTATAAATAGGCACTTGTTTAAATAAGAAAGGTTAGGTTTTATGATGTAAGAAATATTAAGGTAAGAAAAGGATGATTCGGTAAGAAAAGGTTAAGTCCCGGCTGTGTGCGTGGATGACCTCTGCAACTGTGTCCGCAGAGGGTTTTGTAAGAAGATTGAGGAAAGATCTACAGCTATGTGCACAGAGGCCTATTGTTGTGTGCGCGGCTGTTAAGGACTGAAGGGATCTGCAGCTGAGTGCGCAGATCAAACTGTGGTTTTGTAGCAAGTTGAATAAAATGCAGTTTGTGGACGTAGCCCCTACACTGGGGGTGAACCACGTTATATTTGGTGTTGTGGTTTCTTGTGTTGTTTCTATTCCTGTTGTATTTTATGCATTAATAACTGTATACATTTTATAACTTAGATCACTGCTAATAAGAAGCTTCGCTGTGAATTCCTTGTAGTGGGTTAAGCAAGTCACGGTTGTTTATCTATCTGCGAAGTTGTATGAAAGTGAATGACACAGCTGTGTAATTATTGATTAATAAGTTAGTAAAGGCTAACGTACAATAATATCCCTCTCTACTTGTAGAAACCTGATTCTGCGGCACCCCATTGCTTTTTCGGGTTAGACTACAACCTGTGCGCAGGTTGTTGCCGAAAGGGCCAATACAGTGGGTCTTTTGTTGGTGCGACTTAAAAGGTTTAAACCCGGGTCTACCCTATTTCCCAACAATGGTGTATGTTGAGATTGATCCATACCCATTTTGATCTATTCCTCCTATTTGAAAACCACTATTGCAGTGGACTAGAGACCCAAACCATGGAGCTGCAAGACCATTTCCTTGGATGGTTATATTGGCCCAACATCAAAAGAAAGGTATTTTTTGTTCTTATTTTGCATTAGTTAGTCGAATATATTTGAAAAATAAAAATATTGTTATTATTTCCTTCGTTTAATGTTGTTAGTCAATTTCAAGTAATCCTTTGCAGCACTGAACTCTACGCTATGACCGGGATGATATAGGGTATGTGCTTTTACAAGTAGTAGGGGAGAAATCCCCACTACAGTTTTGGTGACTCCATTCGGCTGATTCCTTTGGATCTTTGTTTTTTAAGGTGTGTCTACTGGTTTGTTATTCTTGGTAACCTTCAACTATCATAGATCTGACCCCCTTGAGGTATATCCAAACTAGCCTTGCGTTAGTTCCATCGCCCCCGCACACACCGGTAGTATTTTTTCAAAAAAAATCAGTTTTGATCGGATCGCACTTATTCAGAAGAAAGTTATGTGTAGGTCACACATTTTTTCTCAATAAGCGTGACCTAGGTTGTGCCTTTTTTCTAATAAGTGCAACATGGACCAAAAATCTAGATCATTCTTGCGCCGGCTCTTAGAGTGACCCCGATCGCTACTATGACATAGTTTTGTGTGAGACGTCATGCATAAACCCGTGCTTTGTGTGACTTGATTCTTTCGATTTTTTTTTTCTGCCTCGAACACGAAATTTTCACAGTTTTGTGTGACCCTAATCATGCATGTTCCACCAACAAGTGCAGCCTACAGTTTTTAAGTCTGTTTCGGTGTTTGTGATCTTTGTTCCATACCCCTTGTCTGTGTTTTACCCCTTCCGAACCTATCTCTACCCCGATCTAATCAATTATAGTCCCTTGTTTTTTGGTCCTATTTTCCTTGTATTTGAGCCTCTTGAGTCGAGCTTTGTAATTGAGACCCCCTGTGTGGTTCCTACACCCTGTTTAGTTCCTTTTGTGCTCATTTACTTGTGTTTATTTTCTATTCTGGAAGAATTAGTTGTGATTTTACATGATATTTATTGTCATTTACTCTTATTTATCTGCATTTCTTTTATCTTGTCCATGATATCGTTGAGGTTTATACACATCATTTACACACATCTCACACCCTAAAGATGAAATGCTTGGTTGATGACACCAAACCTAACTGAAATAATTAACTTAATCCAACCAACATTTTGACCTCATCTGATGATGAAAACAATATTGTAGCTAATTTAGGACATTGGGGATAGACATTCAAACAACACCCCCTTTTCACTCGCATTTTGAGACATAGTGTTTTCCATTAGTGGACCAATATAATCTTGTAGTTGTTGACATGGTCACAACTAGTATGTCAAAGGCCCCCCCACTGTGTTGGAGTAAGCCACAACAAAGGGGTTTCGGAATTCATGATGGAATATCGCACTCCATTTTCCCCCAAAGGATAACCCTTCATAGTCCTCCCCATGCATGCTGGAGTACCGGGTGTCGAGGTACAAAGGGCTAAAGTGCTAGTACACCACTTCGGAAGTGTCATGAATGAGGTAGGCTGATTTCCATTCTATCTAGCACTTTTTTACCCGAGGTACCTCTTGGTAGTGGTATTTTATTATCATATTGTTCTTCGATTTAGTATTGTTTGACTAGGATTTCATCACCTTGTAGAGGATACAAATTGTGAGGGGATTCAATCTTGTAGCTAGTATTTTTATTGCAGTCATACCCCATAGGTTAGTGAGTAATTTTTATTTTTAGGTAGTGCTGCAGGTTGGATTTCTGGACACTTTGTTGTGGACATGCCTACTGTAACTCATTGTTGGAGTTCATTCTTAGATCTTGATTTTTGGCTTGTGAGACACTATTTTTACACTCTCCTTCTGCACACTTGGTTGTAGTTGGGATTTTGAGCCCACATTTGACACTCTTACTTCTACATTTATTATACAGCACACCACCATGTCATCATTTCTCCACCAGTTCGGTTCCTTGAACCGTCACTGTCAGACCAATATTCGACATCATTCACCAACTTTGAATCTGTACATTGCATCCAAGTCTTATTCATATTCCTATAAATACAAACAACCCTTATTGACTACCCCATCTAGCTCCATGGATGGTGCACCTCCTAACCCCTTTCAGGGGGGTGCTCGGTAGTGCGGTTACATCAAGTTCACCCATCATTCCAGCTATCCCTTCCACTGGACTAAAAGATCCTAGTCCTAGTGGGCCCTTTTCCACCACACACACTTTTGCTGGTCCGTCACCCACTAGTGGTGGCCCCACTCAAACTTCTGTTTTTTCTACCATACCACCACTCATGAATAGGGGAACTGGCCCTTCCACTTCCATTTCGACTATTTCGACCATCCTAGTGAGTACTCCTATTGTTGGAATTCATCCTTACCCACCCCAACTCATCCATTGGAGCTACATTCCTACTGACACCGACAACATTGTTAGCCCTTCCCAATCCACTCTCGATTCTAGTCTACCCTTCAAACATAGTCTAAGCCTACTTGATTTGGAATTATTGATGAATGAACCCATTCATCACAATCTATTATTTCCTCTCATGCCTACCAAGCTCCCTTTAGACATCCCTAAGTTTGAAGGAATGGCAGGAGAAGACCCCTAAAACCATATTATGTCATTCTACATATGGTGTTCATCTAACAACATAGTGGTTGATTCTGTTTGATTGCATCTATTCGAACACACACTCATAAGTCTTGCTACCAAATGGTATATTAAACTGCCTCACGCCACCTACCCATAATTTTCCTCATTATCCTTGATGTTTCTCCAGTACTTCTAGCTACCCGTTCATTATGACGATGGTGTGAAAATTCTATTACCCTATAGATAAAACACAACTACCCATATCACCTATCATATGCGTGAATAGCGACATCACTGTATCTTGTGTAAGATCCAGTTAGATGATAGGATTTTCCTAAATTTGTTTCTCAAAACCATACTCCCCTTCATCACCAAGTATGTTGCAGATGAGGACCCACAAACCCAGGAGGAAGCCATCTTGATGGAACAATAGTTTGATATCATATACACCCAATCAAGTTATCTATATACCATTATACCTGATGCCCCCTGTGTTGGATCCTCACATCGAGATATGTGGAGGAAATCCCATGTTGCGTATGAACTAACTGGCTGTATTACCCAACATCCCCATTTTTACAATGCCTTTACCTCGATTCCACCCCATTCTAGTAACACCTCTAGTATTTCCCAACCAGGTTACACCCCCGATTTTTCACGTATAATGGCTCAGTCCGGAGCTATGCCTTCCTATGTGCTCCCACACCAATTCCTCACATTCAGGGTCCAAATTGTTCTACACACTTGTATAATGCCCATATGGTCATATTTCCATCCCCACTCACTGCTTTTTCCTATTACCCACCACCTCTGCAACCTAGTCTAGCTCTAACCTCGAAGCCTCCTGCTCCTCCATGACAAGGCTACGCACAACAGAAACTCCCTAATCAACCCACCCCCAATAAGCAACAAGGGCAGGGAAGATGACACAATGGTAGGAATCAAGAAAACAACCAGCCTCAAGGAGATGGCCAACAACCAAATCCTCCAAACAATAATGAAGCTAAGCCCCTTGCAAAAAATATTTAGTGCCCACATAGACCTGAGAGTAACCCATAATTGTGTACTAACCATCAATGCGCCATTTTTAACACTTACAACCATTACACACATCACTATCGTCATATGAACTGCATCTTCCATTTACTCCAAACCCATACTCAATGTGACCTCAGTGGGATTGCTCCGGCTTAGCCAAACCTAGCACCACTGGGTCCTCCACCTATTGTTTTCCAAAATCCCCTTTTAAATCAAGGAATGGTTGCAACCCATCCCTTGGTCCCACAAACTCCCACAACCACCTCTACGGGTCAACCCATTTATCTTGGTTTCCATCACCTCATGATGTTATGTAATGTCCCCAAAAATCGAAAAAAAAAAAATTATTAGGCTAGTGAATACTACCTATACAGAACATTATTTGACTTGCGGAAATATAACGTACACTACATGTATAACTATCTACTCATAAGATGTCCTTATGTTCTGTCAGTCATTATTATTAATGTGTTTTAATCATGATGCCCTACTATTGTTTACTGCTTAGTTCTTGTTGTTATACATTTGTCGCATAGGTGTTGTTACTTGATTTAAACTCTTCGTCCTTCCTGCATAGTCCTACTTGTTATTTATCAAGTCCTAAGTTAACTTTGTTTGTGGAAACAAAGTGGGCAGAGTGGTGAGACTCATTCTCCCATGATGGTCTAAGAGGTAAAGGTGTTTACTTGTTTGCAGGCTTACTTAGTTCTCTGAACTAAGGCACCTATATTATTTCATATGCAAATCATACTTTGCGACTGGGTCTTGTTTAAAGAGTACTGATTGTCTTGATCCTGAAGGACCTACTGCTAGTTGTTACGGTTCCTTACCAACTCAGATTTATAACATGGTAAGTGTTATCTTCATCAATTTAGCTATCACAGCTAAGTTTCATATGTACTACTTATACTTCATTATGGTTTATATTTTGTCCTTTACATCTTAGTATATTTTTACGTTTTACGTTTATGTTATTAAACTATTAACATATCCTATGTTTTTCTTAATTGTTGGTTACGTTATTGGCTTAAAAACCAGACCGTTCATAATTATAAATTGTAATTACTAACATGGAATATTTTATATGCCATGTTTACTAAGCATTAAGCTTAGGGAACTGCATCGTGTTAAGGCTTCAAGCCTATGGTTTATATGTTATCTATATGTTTTATGCCTTGTGGTTGAAACCTTGGACTAGCGCATGCTATACATGGACTATGTACCAAACATAACCTTGCTATATAATAAACCTTGTACTATGTTATGGGTGGTGAACATATCATATGGTTGAACCATATATGTTGGGGTTTGACGAATTTCATGGTAGTGGAGACTATCGTTTGGAAACATTATCAAACTACGGCAAAGTGGGGTTTTCGCTTTGATATTGGAAACCACCTGGTGCCATTAATGCACCTTGGTTTTTGTGGAAGCCCAAACTTAGGATTGGATCATGATGGTTTTGTCATTTCGCTTGTCATTTGGGGTTTGGTCTTGGCTATGCACAGGAGGAAAAGGAAGGAGACCTCAGGACTTGGAAGGTAAGCTTCACCTTGGGTTTCATTCCTGCTTTTCTGTTTTGTTTTGAAGCCTCTATCATTTCCATACTTCTAACCTCTGATTTTAGTGGGGGTTTGCAGGTGCCAAGGTATGGTGAAGAGCAGCGTGGCTCAAGCTTTTTTGTTGGATTTGACTATGGAGCCAAGTGTAAGGTAAGCCTTGTGAAATAAGTGTAACACCCCAGTTTTGACCCCGTTACATTAGATGTATATGACGTATATGTTGTAAATGATAATGGTGTGGAGCTAAAGGCCAAGGCCCCACTATTGATCAGCTATGCTATGTTTTGGGATTTAAATTGTCGTCGATGGTATATCGGGGCATGCGGCATATGTTATGTTGGTCATCATGTAAATGTGCATCTATAGTTAATTAAATGAACCCGACCAGCTATGATCGCGGCAACTAAATCGAAAGGGGCATGATTTTCCCAAGGATAAGGGTGCGGGGAAATTGTCAAAACTTGGGCCATTGAGGGAAATACCCTTGTGTTATCCAACCACCTCCATTAAGAAAGGCTGCTGGTGGTTGAGGCAGTTATGAGCTTTGGGGAGTGGGGTGGTAGGACTGTCAGTCCTCACCCACATGCACACTCCACCCACTGTTGACTTCACTATGGCAGGAAAAACCTTCATGCACACTCCAATTCGCGACCTCACAATTTTTGGTTGTTCATATCCATGCATAAACCATTTTCTTTTCGGTTGGTCTCACGCACAGGTATTTTTCCCTGGTTTTTCCAACTAATGCAGTGAGCTGAGAGTAGTGCTCTTTTTTCCCCGATTTACTGTGCTGCTGTGGTCCTCTCATGCATAGTGCGTCTCGTTGTGGTTTCTTTATGTCTTGGGATGGAGTCATTCATCCTCACGCACAAGTAATTTCTTGCTGGTCTCACGCACAGCAAACTGGGAGTTGTTTGGTCTTTGACACCCATGATTTCCTGTAGGAGGCCATTTTCATGCTCAAGAACTATGTGCGGCCTGTGAAATTCTTATCCATTGGCTTCGATGTTCAGGAATGGACTGTTGTTTTCCCATGCTGTGGACCATGGTTTTCTTTATGCCTTGAGGCGGCTGCAGACTGTTTGAATTCATTTCCCTATCTTAAGCTGTAATAGCTAATTGATTTACTGAGTGCAATGGTTGGTCTTCAGACTGTGTAGGGAGCAGGGATGTTGGCTTAGATTTGCTTGATAAACCTGGTGGCTGGAAACCACACAGATAGAGCTAGAGGGCTGGCCTTCTTCTCCATCACCCCTGAATAGCACTGGAAGGGAATGCAGGGCCTGAGGGATTGTGTAGCAGAGAAGGGGCTGATTTCTTGTGTTGGGTGTGTTTGGGTGTCTTAGAGGTCAGGCTAGTTCTAGTGTAGGTGTTCTTGGCTCTGTAATGAGCTCACCAGCTTAGCAATTTTCCTTCTCCAGCCCCTTAATGGCCTGATAAACCCAACTCTGTTGGCTTGGCTGTGTGTTTTGTGTATCCTTGGCTACGTGTAAGCCTGTTGTTCCCTTATTCCTTGGAGAGTCATGCCCAGCTCGGGGGTGGCAGCATTGCTGAGAGATTAAGGAGCACGCTGGCCTATGGTTGGGTGGAATGTTGCAGCGACGTAGCTGGTTGCGGAATGAGTTCATCAAAAGATAAGTGCTCTTGTCCATTTTTACTTCTACAAGCTTAATTTCTATTAATGCTATGAGGAACATGTTGAATGCATCCATGACTGAATGCGGTTGGTTTCCGCTATGTATGATGAATTCTTGTTTGAATGTATGATTTTTCCGCTGTGTCTGATAGATGATTGCATCTATGCATGATAAATATTCATGTGAGCATATTCTAGTTCAATATACAAGATTAAGCATTCTGTTTCAATAGTTTTGTGTATGCATATGTTCATGGGGCTCTTAGCCCGGGTGTTTGAAGATTGTATTCACGTCCTCTTTGCCAGTAGGAGGCATGGGGATGTGACAACAACCTCACGCTTGTTGTCTCTCGGCCTGTCTACATTTTGTTTGAGCAGTTTGGTTTTGGGGCTTCTTTGTGGGGTTTTGAATTCGCCTTCGGGCTTGTGATGAATAGACTTGGGTTTTGTAATTATTAAGGTTTTTAAGCTCTTGAGTGAATCCTTATTCCCTTACGGGCCTATGTATAAATTTATGTTTATTTGTAAATCGTATTTTGGATCGGGGATTTTAAGCCATGGGCTGCACCATTGCTTGTAATGGTTCCATAGCCCATTGGCACGCCTGTGTGGACTTGACTACGATGATGGCACTACTGTGTATATAAAATGTAAATGGTTTTTATAGTCACTATGTAATTGTTGATTTATTTCCGCACTATGGTTTGATATGGTGGTTTATAAAAGGGCATACGCCTTTGTTTACAGTCTATGTCTTGAGTATTTATAATTGGATGTAATGTTTAACAACGTGGGGTAAAGGCCATGTCATATGTGGCTTGATCCTTTCACTTAGTGGCTGCAATAGCTCCAATGGATTTCATTTCTGTTTATATTTCATTGATTAGAGTGTGGGGTGAAATGGAACAGAGCCATGGGTACAAACCCTCAATGGCTTTCGTCGTTGTAGGGAAAAGCATTGATAGTGTTCATTGTTTGTTTATGAGACTGTGTATTTTGGTTTACTGTGTTGAATTAATAGCATGTGTGTTATTTGGTTGGGCCGAGGCCATGCTTATAGATCAGCCTCATGACTTGCTGTAGCGAATGTAGTAGGTTGTTATTTTAATAGTGTTGATTTTATTTAATGTAGCCCACATACTGGAATGTATATCATGGCCTTGTAACCAATACCCAAAGGGTTGGAACCATGTTCATGGTTGATGTAATGAGTTGTATATTTAATTAGACGAGGGTTGGGATTGTATTCCCATGGGATTCGATTCCTGTTCCCATTATATATACTGTGGTTTGTAATATGATTTCGTTATGTTTAATACATGAAATGATTCTTGTTTATGATTTTATCTGGTGTTTTACTTCATTATATGGAATGAGATGTATGTTATGTGATTTTCATTATTGTTTAAGCATATATGAGATGGTTGTCTATTGAGGCCTGCGACTTGGGTTTGTGAACCCACAGGGTCGATATCGTAACCTCTATTTAAAAATTACAGAGTTATTCAATTTGTTTTACTTGGTTAATTCATACGTGAATTTTTATGTGTGATATTAGATGGGAGCCTTAAATGGTTTGTGCATGCAATTATAATGTTATTTATTTTAATTACTAGGACTGTGGATTTAGATGTGAACATAGATGTGAACCTTGGACCAAAAGGATGGTCACGATACTTCTTTCTCATTTATTTATGATGATGTATTTTTAAATGTAATGTTTTACTAGTTAGCAGATAATTAATGTTGCAGACCTTGAAAGTTCTTTAATGGTTTATTTAACTTATATTTAAATGTAGAATAATTTATAGATAGCCTTTAGATTTGTCTATGGTTGATGCCTATATATGTGTATTGATATTCATAATAGTTCAGTTTTTAGATAGTACCTTACATTATCTAGTTTGTAAGTTTATGTATTTAAATAGTGTTTCTAAGATTAATCTATTTTAATCTATAACATGTCTCTACTGACAAATGGAATATGTCAATAGAGTAAGCAAGGTTAAAAGTACAGCTATATAGTAATATAAAACAAAACCTAGTTTTCATTAAACCTACTTTAAGTAATGAAAATAAATACAGAAACTAACTTAAATGAACAAAACTAGGTGAATACAGCATGAGGTATAATTTGCATCCTAGGGTTATAATTTAAGAAATGTAAACCCTAGAATATATACACAGAACAATAATTTAGAAATACGATATAAACCTTTACCTAAAGCATCCAACAACTATGCTAAAAATGATTTAGACACTCCTTTAATGGCTCATTTAATGGTTGAACCTGCACACTTAAATAACAAGTATTAACAAATTAAGACAGATCTGACCTTTGTTTTGTGTTGATGTATTTATAACTTCGGAATATATTCAGTTGTATATCTTATGTATTGTACCCCGATGTTCCTATCATGAAGTATCTGTAATTTAAACAAGTCATGTAAAGTCATTGAGGTTAACCCTCTATTGTAAGTCAGGGCAATAGTCCCACAATTGAGTTAAGGTTAACCCTACTTATTGATCGGAGGGAAAAGTCCCTGCAATTTTGGGGCACTAGGGTTATTAGACTCTCCTAGAGAACCTGTCCATGGTAATTAATTATTAAGTGAGGCTGACTTGTTGAAGTGGACATTAAGTGACCAAAATAATATAAATAGAGAGTGAGCCTCTCTATTTAACACACACTCACTCACTCGGGTGCATGAGTGAGAGAGGATAAGCTCTCTCAAGTGAGAGAGAGAGAGAGAGAGCAACTGTTGGAGATCATATTTTTTTCCTTTGGGTTTTACTGTTTTAATTGGTGCTCATTCTATCTTTGATGAAGTTGCGGGGTTTTCTACTTTATGGTTTCCCAGGGGAAAATTCTTTGTGTCTCTTGTCTCTTGTGATATTTGTTGTGCATGTTATTCTCTCAGATAAGATCCTAGATCATATTACTTAAATGATAAAAATATAACATTGTATTAGAGCTAACCTATGAAGAAGACATTGTGCAGCTATGGAAGCTAGGGATGATTAGTTTTTGGGTCTCTCTCCACAATCCACTAGTAAAATGATGCTAGGGTAACTCTCTGTTGAAGGGCATATCTTTCTGTCGAAGTAGAATTTGATTTTGGGCATTTTTAGTTTTGGCTATGGGAAATTAGGGCTTTTCACAAAAGAGGAATTTGTGAGTCATCCTGGCATAGGATTACTCTCCTCATCAAAATAGAAGTTTAGGGACCTGGGTCAATATTTTTGGTTTTGTGAAACTCCAGGAAAGTCAAACCCTAGTTTAATCGTGGGTGTGAAAAACCCTAAAATACTAAAACTAGTAGTTTTGGTACATTCACCATACCTTGGGATTGAAGAAGTCTCAGGGGCCAAAATTTTTAGAGGATGAAGATAAAATGCTGATGTACCCTATGGAAACATTTCAGTCTCACATTCACTATATTCCGGAAGATATGATTCCTCCAATTTAGGGATCTATCCTATTGCATGATTCATCCCTAAACATGACACCTAGGGCGAATTACAATATCTTGGGATGCAAATATCCAAAAGAATCTTTGAAATTTTTTCCAGATAGGGCATGGATGGTACTGTATGTGGTAAAAGGTTCAGACCCTGATGATGAAACATGTCACCTTGGGAAAAATATCATAAGTCCCAATTGGTGAAACCAATTTTGATGAAACCTATGGTGTTGGAACAAGGACAGACTAGGATACCTCAGTACAAAATTTTAGACACAGCGAAACAACACTTTCGAAGCTACCATAGAAATAGTATCAGGAATTTCTGTAGAAGAAATTTGTAAACTAGGGCTTCCTGTTCTGGGAGCTTCCCTCCACTGTTTTTAGAAAAGGAGTACATTGGATATATTTCCTTGAATAGTTCTATCTTTCTATCCAATCATATCTAAAATATTCCAAGTTTTGAAAATTAGGGTTTCTCTGACAAACACAAGATTAGCCAACTCCGAAACTAGGATGGACACCTCAAATCAGTAAGATCTAATATTTTGCTATTTATAGTTGAGGTTCTCATTTCAAGATGACTAATCACACTAGATTGATGACAATATTGGTGAGTCTAACAAATTTCAAGCATGGGAGTATAGGATCTCACTAGTTCATGAAGGAAATGAATTGGACACCTACATAAGTGGAGAGGTTCCAGTTCCAGAGGGAGATGAGGCTAAATCCTTACACAAGAAGAACTTGGTCAAGACCAAGAAGATCATTGATGATTCAATCAATATCATATTATACCATAAGTGTCTTCCCTAAAGACACAAAAAGATGACTTTGAGAAAAAAGTTGAAGAATATGAATATCTAGAATGCAGAGACCATGCAGTCATACTTTAGAAGGGTCTCTCAAATCAAAGAACAACTTGAAGAAGTAAAAGAATATGTAGAGAATACAGAAGTTGTGATAACCACCTTGAATGGCCTCCTAGGATCAGGGGATTTATTCATTCGAGGAATGTGTTCCAGAAGGAAGTGATTACCTTCAACAGACTCTAGGAACAGTGCACACAAGACAAATCTCAGCTCGTAATAAGAGAAGAAAAGATGGGAGCAACTAAAAATCAAGCTCTCACCATCCAAAGAAGATCCCTCAAGCGATGAGTACTACGAAGGAATTAAATCTTGAAGAACCTATTATCCATCTTATAATTTGGATAAGAAATGATTCTATTATGAATGAAGAAGACGATGAAGCTGAAAGAAGGTGTATACCCATGAAAAAAATAAATATAAGTATTCAATTGTCATTTCATCATAATGTTTTATTATGCACTTAATGACAATATAGTACTAATATGCATGTAATAGGTAAGTAGCTCATGGTTCTATACAACTCTCCATTTCTACTTATCTAGAATGAAACCTCTTTGCTGACATATTTGATTAGTGCACAATCTCAATGTTGTCTTGGTAGAGATGGAAGGAATCTAGAAAGTTTTCGTGAGATATGGATGAATGTATTGGATAAAATAGTTGCATGATTATATATTTATGCATAAGAATTTACCATTATGAATATGCATTTTGAAAATTTTCTAATCATACAACTGGTGCATTTGAATTATAGGAAAGATCGCGTACAATCTCCTACAAGAATAGAAGGTTGAGACTTGTTCTGAAGAACAAGTGACGACAGTTCAAGAAAGAATCCAAGATGAAGAATAATATGACGATACTTTCAAAGAAGAGATATCAAACATAGTGGAGTTATGTAACACTGCTGAGAGACATCATTGATGAAGAACCTTCCATCTATTAAGAAGAAGCCAAGAAGAAGGGGAAGGAGAGTACCAGTTCAAGAAGAATGATGTCTAGAATGCAGCATCTATACCTGAAGGGAAGTCCATAGCATCTTCCATATGGATCTACAAGATCCAGCATGTAGTAGATGGAAACATTGTGGGATACAAGGAAATATTTGTAGCATGAGGCTTCTCACGAAAATAAGACATAAAATACGAAGAGACATTTACAAACATTGGAAGTTAAGACACATGATAGGCAGACTCATGTGTGCAAATTAAATAAGGCCTTATACGCACTCAAAAGACACCCATGGGATAACACATACATGAGGAGCTTGAATATCACCTAGAGTGATGAAGATATTAACCTTTGCTACAAGGTTGAAGATGAAAGCCTATAGAGGACGACAAGCTCACAAATGGGTGAGAGAACAATGTTTTCGAGATAGAGGATCTTGGTATCCAGTGACCCTAGATGGATACATAGAATAATGGTAGTAGAGGAAGCTACTTGTCACTCCAGTACAGGATACATATAGTACGAAAGGTAGAGGGATAATAACTCTTTTCTTTAGAGGGAGTGACTGCAGAAGATTCTGAGGTTCGACATGGTATGATAGGATGTACAGATTACTAACGACTCTAGGATTTACCTTTACTTCAAGCTTGAAGGTGGAAGACCACCGATGCTCTTGTTACATGTTGATGAATTGTTCCTGACAGGAAAAGAGGAACTCATTAAAGTTGGAAGAAGGAGACTTGTTGTTGAGTTCGATATGAAGGACTTGGATATGATGCACTACTTTCTAGGCATAGAGGTGTGGCAGAATGTGGATGGAATCTCCCTGGGACAAGGGAAGTATGCAGTGGATATCCTGAATAGGTTCAAGATGATGGAATGCAAGGCCATGACCACACCTATGGCATTGAACATGAAGCTATTGAGTGATTCTTCATGAGATTTGGTTCATGCCATGATGTATCGTCATATGATTTGTTCCTTGATGTACCTGACGAATACGAGACCATATATTTGCTTTGATATGAACACATTGAGACATGTTCACTTGATGAGTGCAAACACTAGTGGAAAATGAGAGATTAGTGACCAAGAGACCAAAACTTTTGGTCACGATATGTTTTTTCAAGAGATAAATGACCAAAATTGATAAATCTAAGTGAGTTAACTAAAAAAGACCAAGATAAATGACCAAATTTGGTCACGGGATATCTAGATTAAAAATGACCACATAACAATTGGTCATTTATTTGATCATTTTTAGTTGTCACTACGGCAATGAAAAAAATTACAAATTTGACAATGAATTTGTACATTTTACTAAATTATAACACTGTAGATGGATTCAGTAAGGAAGTCTCTGAATCCATCTGTAGTGTTACAATTTAGTAAATTATAACATATATATAATATATATTTATAGGTCCCTATATTAAAAAAATTAAATTAATGCAACCCAGCTATATGTTAATCATATCCTTTGTTATTCTCATCAAGATAGACACCATTGAGACCCCTTAAATAATATAGGATGGGTCTCAACTATATCAACATGTTTCTAAAGTGTTGAAAAATGACATCACACGAGAACATAGTGAAATTTTTTATAAAGTCATTTCGTATGCACAATCATTTTTAGGGAGATATGCTTATCACATCCGTAATATCTCATTTCTCCATTTACACTTTTGTATAACCCCTTCGACAATTTTGTCAAGTTGTGTATTTTACATCGTCATGATAGCTGAGTTAGTGTAGTGTCTAGGATAATGGTCATTTCTCGTTAAAAGAATCCTCATGTCTTGAATTTTATACCATTGTGTTCAACTTATCGAACTTATTATGATCCTATTTCATTTGGCCAAAATCGTCATCATTTGACCCTTTCGACACTTAGTTGAAGTTTCGGTAAGTAAGAGTATTTTGCATCTCATTAGTTGAAATATTCCTATTTTGTGCCTCCCGATTAATTTGTGGATATTGTCTTTAATGGATTTAACACCCTCATAAACCCCAAAAAACCAAAAATTCCAAAAAATAAGAATAAAAAACTAAATGTTTTAAAATTATGATTATTTTTTTTCAAAAACATGCCTAAAAATTTCTATCTATTCCAACCCAAATTGTAGAAGTTTTAGATTACAAGTTTTACCACACATAAAAACCAACAAATATATATATAAAACAACATAAAAAATAAACAAAATTTTAATACCTACCAAAAAAACATAAAACAAATAAAACAATTACTATATGAAATAAAACAAAACATAAACATAAAACAAATAAAACAAATACTATAAAACAAATAAAACAATTACTATGAAAAATAAAACAAAACATAATGAAATACTTTTGCTAGTTAAACATGGACCAGGCCATTTGAACCCTCTACCTCCACTATGCCATTTGAACCCCTGACCTGGACTCTACATAGATTAAGAGAAATGAGCAAGATGGATAGGGACCCTTGGCACTGCGCGAAGACATGACAGAGTCTTCCTCCTGATCCTAGAGGAGGAGCCATGGCCCAACACGGCCATTGATGTTTTTTTCCTCAAGTTTGAAGACATGTGCTTCAATGTCAACCAGGGCGGATTGGGGAAAACCCATTGGGGCCAAATCAATGATGTTGTTAATGCTTCCTGCAGCTCATTACAGTGGATTCCAGTGTAAATACAAGTGGAATCTTATCAAGAATTCCTACAACAAGGAAAAGTTACATGGGGAGACTTCCAGATTTCTGTTCTATAAGCACATTGAGCACATTGTGCACAAGGATTTTGGGCAGATTACTATCCCTTTTGGCAATTTACTATCCCTTTGCTGGAAGATTAAGAAATTCCAACAAGGGTAAGCTTATAGTTGACTGCACTATTCAAGGGGTTATTCTTGTATAGGCTGACGCAAATATTTCCTTGGCAGAATTTGGGGATCTGTCTCCACCTATTCCTCGTGCTCTTGAATTTATAGATAACGCTCAAGTATCAGATCCCCTCATAGACTCTCCACTTCTTCTATTGCAGGTTCATATTGTAGTTACTTTTCAATTCGTTTGGAGAAAGCTGGTGATCAATGAATTGAATTTTTTGTATTTGAATCTGTGATTGATAGGTAACTCGTCTAAAATGCAGAGGTTTCATATTAAGTTTGAATTTCAACCCCTGAGTTACTGATGGAATTGGAATCACCCAGTTTTTGATAGCCAGAAGCTTCATATTAGGTTTGCATTTCAACCACTGAGTTACTGATGGCATTGGAATCGCCCAGTTTTCATTTCAACCACTGGGTTTCTTTCTAGGAAGAAGCTCCATGAAGAAGAAGAGGAAGTGGAAGAACACTTCCTCAAGTCTTTTGTTGGGCCACCAAGAACACTTTCCCCAAGACTTTTTCTGAAAAAATCCAGTTTTACTTTGTTGTGCTATCAAGCACTTGTTAACCCAAATTTCATATGAAGTTTGTTCGTCTGCTTGTTGTTTTTACCCCAGAAGTTATTCCTAAGCTAATTGAAGATTGTCTGATTGAGCTCTTAGGTCTGATGGGCCAATCCTACTCTTCTTTATCTCCTCCATCACTGGGTTTTTTTCAGGAGAATAACGAGGTTGAACAATTTGTTTTTATTCCAGAACAGGATCTCAGTCTATGTTTACAAGATGATTCTTGGCCTCAATTTTAAAAAAGCTCACCAACGAAGATGGGAATATTTTTTCCCTAGTCTGTAGTAGATTGCATCATATTGAATTGAAAAGCAAGCAACATCTTGTTCTCCAGGCTCGAGCTGATATTTTCGGCCTGCTCCCCGATCTGATTATGAGATTTGAACATGTGACTATTCTGGCTCTGAAATGCTCCAGAAAATTTCCCATTATTCCATTATTGACAACAAGGATCTCACTGTTATTGGAAAGAGTTTCACTCATCTCAAGAAGACAAAATGAAGGGATGCATTGAGATTACTGATGAGAGTATAGATTCCTTCTCACTCGAATGTGGTCCTATTCAGAAATTTTCTTACGGTTCATGTGGATTCAGAGGAAAGGGTTTAAACTCAATACTTAATAATTGCAATGAACTGGAAGATCTTACAGCAGAAAGAATAGGCCTAGGGAAAGGTAAGCTACAAAGATTGTGTCTTAAACATCTTTATAATGGGCAGGTGTTTTCCCCACTATTATCGAGATCCAAGTGTCTAAGGACACTCATTTTGTCACGGAATTTTGAGTATTGGGATCAAATTTTGGAAAGCAGCACTAGAAATTTGCAACAGCTGACATAATTGCAAATTGAAAGCATGCATGATGGCTCTTTCAAAGTGCTCAAAGCTGGAAGTATTTTATATGAGTAGGGTGTCTGATTATACTAATCGAGTCATTTATGCATTGATAGGTAATTTGAAAACCAGAGGCTCATCAGATGGAGGTATTTTGTATTTGTTTTTTCGTAAAGGTTAATTTTTCTATTTGATCAGATCTATGATGGGTAATTTGAAAACCAAAAGCTCATGATGTATTTGTAGAACACTGGTGTTTGTTTATCAAACACAGCCATGCATCTTAGGGCTTCCTTGCCATGTTTTGGTTAAAAACATTCTCTTCTAAACAGATTATGCAGAATTTTATGCTTGTGTTGAAAACCAATGCAAAACACTTTGTGATATACATGCTTGCATTTTGTAAAAAGATTAGATTCATATTTTTAATTTTAGATTAACAACTAATAGAAATTTATTTAAATGTTTAGCACCCAATCCAAGTCTTTACTATCCAATTGTTTTCACAGTGCTTGAGGTTGGGATTCAGGAAGAGTTGGGCTTGAATAACTATAGGACACTTAAGTACAATTTGTAAAAGCCAAGATGACCCTCAAAATGAGAAGCAATACCTAGAAGGATCAAGTTGTTGCATTTCTTTGGTTGTTGACAGGAAGGTTTTGCTGCTTGTAATGATGTTGCTAAAAAGGAAATAGTTAAATCACCAGAAACCCAAATCAAAATCCATCATACACAACCCATATTTTCAGTAGAAACCCAAATCAAAATCCATCATACACAACCCATATTTTGAGCTGCAATTTGTATAGATTCAGATTTAGAATTGGAATAATATATGAAAAATATGAAGGAGATAAATAATCATATTGTTCAATCATCAAGGTCTATTGTCAAAACTGAAGTCTCCAAAATCTGACTGGGACACATCTGATTATTGAGACATCTGAAATCACATGGTGTGTTGTAATCAACGATAAGTTCTGCAAGGAATCAGCTACGGTGTTAAAAGTTTGAAAAAAATCTTTGGTGTTTAGTTATAATGGCTTCACTATGTTTTATCCCAGCGGGAACATCATCTTCGGAGTGGATAAATATTGTTCGGATCCCAAAAATGAATTTGTTCTCATGGACACTACAGGAATTCCTCTCCTGATAATGTGATGCAAGGTATATATCAGATGCCTCTATTGGCTTTCCAATTCTTGCACTTCTTGTAAGGGAAGAATAATCTATAAGTAAATCAACTCAATGAATTGTATTATTGTATGTGAAACAGAGGCCGAGTCTGCATAATGAATGGCAAGGATTCTTAGGAGATTTCCAAGATGCCCAAAAACTATTGTTTTTGGTGAAAAGGGTGGCATATCTACTGATTCCCACAAATAATAATTTAGCAGGGGTGTATATGTAGGGTACTACTTCAGCTAAAAGCAAGCAAAAGAAGCACTCTGACTACCATCTCAAAGGTTGTTATTCCAAGCGTTCCTTCACCTTTCTCAACAGCTTTGGTGACGTAGTTGCAGAGGTCTTTTTCACATAATTAATTGATGCCCTATGTCTTGTATATTCTCACTATATTGCGGCGTGTTAATTTGAAGTTGTAAAAATATTTTTGACTTTAATGCAGGTGAAGCCAAAGTAGGTGAGATCTGATAAGATGCAGCTGGGTGGAGATGTGTTCAATCTGGTTGTGTGGCCTGGATACGATCAAGCATTTGTTATGGGATTGATTATCATTCTAGATCAGATCATGCCATCCAAATGATTCGATATGATCAATTCTATAAAGAAGTAGAATGTATAATGAAAGTTAAGGAAATAGATATATTTTATTTTTCCTTATTTATAAGGTTCTGCCGGAGGGTGAATATCCCTCTCCACATAGCAACCAATTCCACTGAAAAGAATACCTTTCAGGTTTTCCTTCTATTCTGGTATTGGAGTTATGGGTGAAGCAGTGCTGAAGAGGATGGAGAATCCAACCCTCTAGGCATACGCAACAATTCCTGAATAGCATTCAAGTTAGGAGAGCCCCCTCATCTTGGCATATGTAACAATTACTGAATAACGTGCTAGTTAGGTCTCCCCGTCTCGCTGTGACTAGTACCATTTTCAGGAATAATTTTGGGGCAGAAAGTGTACTAAACATATTTCTTTGCCACCTCGGATTAAGAACCTTAACCCTTCACCATTAGTGTTTAGTCAACCATAGTGCAAAACCTGCATAACAAAAAAAATAGATATTCATTCATCTCTTTGAATATCAAGGTTAAAAAGGTTATTACCATGGATTTAGAGATTTCTGAGAACATCCAACTAGGTTATAATCAAGAATCTAGAAATTTCTCTAATACCCAAGTATAGCTTCAAATTTCTCTAATACCCAACTATAGTCATGAAGCTAGATGTGTAAGGGTTTTGGTGTGACATTTCCAACCAAGTTGAAAAAATATAAGTGTTTTAAATTGAGTTTTTACATGTATATATTTTTTGGATATGTTCAGATTTTTGTCAACCTCCTTTTAGTGAAATTGTCATTTAAAATTTTCGGAAAAATTTTTAGTTTCTTACTGGGTCCTTTCCTTATGAGTAGTGATGTGCTCCATTTCTGTGTCATATAATCATTTAAAAAGTGATTGAGACATAAATTGATTATTGTCTCAGAACATCTCCAAAATCTTCCCGGGACATCTATAAAATCTACTTCAAAATATGCCCAAAAGTCCCTAAAATCTGCTGGGGATGTTTTTTGTATGACCAGCAAGTCACCAAGTCTCCAATGAAGTCCCCAACATATTGGAGATGTTCTTAGGGTATGGGGTTTTTTTGCCTCATTCTTGTTTGAGCATTAGTGTAGCACTCATGTTTTTCAAAATGCTAGTTGCTTGCATTCTGAAGTCTTGTGCATCTAGACAGAGTTTTGAGGAGGTCAATCATTGAGGTAGAGACCCATAAAGAATCATAAATAGAAATATAAGTATAGTGGAATAGTCATTATATTGTCCTGATATTTTGATAATGGAGCTAGTGAAACTATTTCTTTGGGTTATCACCATCATAGCAAGAGAGATATCGTTCAAGGCACTTGTTCACAATTTTTGTGTTGTCATTTGTTTGGTGACTGTAGGTTGTGTTATGTTGAATTCTCTTACAACAAGCCATAATAACTCCCTATTTGTATTTGTGAACTTGCATTGATGGAGACAGTTGTCTTTGAAAATGCATGCAACTTCTGTATTTGATTCATGTAGGTAGCCAATTTGGATTCAGAAAATGTGGCCTGAATTGGTAGAAATTGCACATATATGGTTAGATCAGGGACTAGAAACATGGTATGTGTTGTTGGATATCTAAAATCTGATAATAAACTCTATTGTTACATCTTCCCATATTTGGTAAGGAATTTGTAGTGGTTGCAATAGGCTCAGTTACTGTAAATATCCAAAATAGGTTTCATGGTTGTGAGATATAAGAGTTAATACTGAATGGGGATCATCCCCTCCTTAGGTTGGGTACTATCCACAAAGATGAGGTGGAACTTGAACTTACATTTTCTACACAAAGGAAAGGGACTTCCTTCCCTTTTCTATGAAAATTCTGTATATAGTGTACATAAATTTATATGAGACTACTATAAGTAGCACAATATTAGGGGAAAAACACACTCTTTCCTCATTCATGCTTTTGCCTTCGGTTTCATATTTTTATCGCTAGCTGATTTCACAATTGCAGGTGAACTCCCTGAGGTTAACTTTCATTCTTTGGCTGGCTGGAAAGGGAATCTTGGTGGTGTCCCTTCAACTTTGATGAGAACCTTTTCTTGAAGGCTAGAAGAATATTGAAGAAAAATCTAGTTAGTGTACACTAAGGTGCCCCCTTGGAGCTTTATGGTGGGATGAGACTTCTGGACTTTTCTAGTATGGGAGGAGTTTTCGAGAAGTGTTATTGGATAGTAGTCATAATGAAAATTGGCAGTCTAGGGTGCATAGCAGAACAATAGATTCCCTTCATATTTGTATGAAGGAGAATTGGAAACTTGATTGTTCTTACCTCGGGTATAAAAATTTTCAAAATGGAAGTCTAGCAAAGATGGAAGTTGTAATCAGCTAAATATGATACCTATAATTGCAACTAGCAACATGGAATGACAAGAGATCAACACAACTTAGAATTATCCTCTATGAACTAAAAGAGAAAAAGTTGAGAATAGATAAGTTCGAATCATAGTTTCCTTGATATAGAACCCAGAAAATGATGTACACATGAGAAAACATGGGAATTTCTAAGTTTGCCACTACAAAAATTAACTAATAACCCAAGTACCATTACAAGGTCACTTTTTGTGCATGATACAAACTCTACATCATTAATCCTTGGGACTATGCAAAAGGGGTTTGTGAAGGGTTCCATCATTCTTCTATTTGCTTCTTCTTGTTTCGTTTTTTAATGTGTATGCTTACTTTTGTCATAAATTTTTGCGTTCCTCTTCAAGAATCAGTTTCTTAAGAAAACAAATGTCCTTTTGAGTTACAGTTTAAATATTGTCTTCTGTATTTAACTTTCTTTAATGGTAGAGACAGGCCAGCACATGAATGAGGGCATTGGAGTCGCTAATATATAGTTGAGAATGAGATCTTTTGCTGAATCATTGGATATATGATAAAGAACACCTAAATAAAGTGGCATTGATATCCCTCTACTCTCTCATACCTAGCCATCACAGCACTAGTTAGATTCATCCTCATTTTAGGGTACATAAACCGAGGTGAATTACAGTCCTCATGGTTGACTTAGAAGTTAGAACTATTATATTTTACCTTTTAAATATTCTTATGCAATGTAATTATAAGCGAGCTTTTATTTTCCAAATTCATTGTATTGAGAATTCATATTCAAAATTCTCTGCGGTGAAAAATAAATTTGTGCAATAGATGGATAATATCCATTGAATCAGAGTGAAAATTTTGAAAATAGTGATTGAACGAAGAGTTATTTTTTCTAATCATTTTCTTGACATGTGCACCAAGAGGAAGAAACTCAACATCACAATGAAAGACAGAGTTTGACTTTCACCTGCAACAACAACAGACTGCACCTTCATCTCAGGCTCCTTCTATGACATATCTTTAGCAGCGAACGCCAATGACAAGTAGGGATCCTCCATCTTAGCAGCCTCAGCAATCTTCACAATCTGTTTTAAGTACATTGGTCATCTGTTAAGTACATTGAATCTGCATACCTCCATTTGACACTGTAGAGCTTGCACATAGTTGATTAAAATGCAATGAAAAACGGGAGAAGCAAACACTAATTCCTAACAAATGCAACGACTCGACTGCATTTGTTACAGCTGAAACAAAATCTCCAAGTGATGATAGTAGCAAAGATCCTCCTGTTGTTTAGTTAGTGTCTTCCATGAGCACTAGTAATACAGGAAGTAATCCATCAACTACCAAAGTAGGAGATGCAAGTTGCATCCCAGTTGAGGAAATTCACCTTTAATGATTTGAAATCTGCAACAAGAAATGTTAGGTCAGAAAGTCTTCTTGGTGAAGGTGGCTTTGGTTGTGTTTTCAAAGGTTGGATAGAAGAGAATGGTACTGCTCCTGTCAAGCCTAGTATCACTGTAGCAGTAAAAACACTCAACCATGATGGGCTGCAAGGTCACAAGGAATGGCTGGTAAGAGATTTATTAAACCCTTAAAGTTCTGATGATGTAGAATGCATTCTTTTAAGCTTGGTTTGGGATTTGGAGTTATCTGAGGTTAACACTGGTGGGTGTATGCAATAGAGTCTGAATGCTGCATTTTTTTTCTCTTAAATTCTCTATGCAGGCGAAAGTCAATTTTCTTGGAGACCTTATCCATCCTAACCTGGTTAAACTCATTGGTTATTGCATAGAAGATGATCAAAGTCTACATGTATATGATTTTATGCCTCGTGGTACCCTGGAAAATCATCTCTTTAGAAGTAAGTGACATAAATTTTGAAATTTTGATGTGCATTTAAAGATATTGGGGGTGATGTTTAGGATAATTTATCTAAATAAGTGTTTTTCTTTTGCAATATTCAATTATGGGAGCGCTTGAATCCATAGGCCCACATATTTAAGGCACCTAGTCTCTTCTCCATTATTTTTCCATTACTCATTTCTATTTCCTCACTTCTTTTTCTAATTCTACATTTACTATTGTAACAAACCTCAAAGAGCTTGATCTACTTCTTCTTGGGAGAGAGATTCATAAGCCATTCCTTGTTGTACTTAACTAAAATATCTAATCATAAGGAAAATATAAACACACTAAAACACCTAAGAAGATAACACACTAAACCCTAAAATCAAATTTCTATTGTTGTGCATCTTGTCTCTTTGGTCTAGTTATATGTTGAACGTCTCTTTAGCTTATGAATGCATTTTTATGGTTCATTATGCTAGAAATATCCTTTTGCCCTATTTATTACAACATTGAATTTCTTATTGTTATTAAGCTCTCAAATGTTATTGATGAATCCTCATCTTCTGTTCCTAGTGAGCATGCCACCCGAATTTTATCAACACTTAAAAAAGGTACAACAGTCTAGGGAGATAAACACAATATTTTTATTTGTGCTGACCAGTTTCGTGAGGTATAGTGTGTTCATAAAATTGTTGATCTTTGGGCTTCTTTGGCTTTTGTTTATGCAGCCATTAAATATAATTCACAACAGTTTATTTCTCTAGGTTGATAAGTGCAGCTGAGCAGAAATTACACTCACTTCTTCCTCCCTATCCAATGTAGTTGAAGATGCCAAACCTAGAGTACTTGAGTGTCTTTGGTATTACTTACTTGATAGAGGAAAGCATGAATTAATGTATGAAGTATCTTATTGTATATACCATTGCACAAAATACCGTCTTTTTTTTAGATTCAGATTAATAAGATTAATATGTTTGGAATACTGGTAGCTTCTCCAATCCTACAACATCTCTGATTATCTAGGAAACCATATTGATTGAACCTGAAATTCCCCTTCTACCTTTGGACATACATTTTCTCTTCAGAATAAAAAATGATTTCTTAAACTATTGTCATCATCTTCATCATAATAGAGGTTAATTCTAACATGCTTGCAATAATTCAAAATTCTCTTAATACAGTGACTATTTAAGACGACTCCCTTTTTAAACCCTTCTCCTCAGACCTGAATAGCTAAGCTGTCCACATACACAACACAATCCTAAATCATAGCATAGGTAACTGACTGGAGCACTATTCTCCAACAAGCACGCTCAATGTAGTCACAAGGCACATTTGCTGATTTTTCCATTGGATTTGGGTTAGGGGTGCCTCTAAATCCTAACCCTTTAAATCCACTACCTTGAAATTGTGTGGATTCCCTTCTTGTCAAAGCCATGGTCCAAGTAGTTCTAGGGCTCTTCCCACCCAAAGAACCAATCTAAAAATACCTCTTCAAAGGAAGTTTTCCGGTGGAAGAATCAAAGGTACCAATAGTTTACTTTAATGTCAAAAGATGTGCTAGCATCCTTGGAAGAGTACAAGGAAAATGCTTTGATATGAAAACTCAATGGTTTTTGGCCATCTTGAAGGAAAAAGGTATTAATGTGGAATGAATTCCCATCATATGGATATGCTTGTAATGTTGCGCATGGAATTTTGTGGCAATATTTTCTTCTTGAGGTTTTGTAACTGTTTAGTTTTAGTCTTTTAGAATATTAAAGATGAGAAGCAAGTCCTAGAAGAAGCCCTTGGTTATGGGTGAATCCGCGGACCTGGGTAACACTTTTTGACAAGCGCATTTCGGAAAAAACAGAAAAACGCACCTCGGTCGAGGGCTTGTTAAACCCTCGACCAAGGTCTTAATATCTCGACTGAGGTTTTATCAAGCCCTCGACCGAGGTTTTGTTCAGCCCTCGACCGAGGTATTTAAATATCTCGATCGAGGGTTTTGTTCGGTCGAGGGCTTTACAAACCCTCGGTCGAGGTTTCGTTAAGACCTCGACCGAGGTATTTAAATACCTCAGTCGAGGGCTTAAGAAAATAGACTTAGCCCACATTCAAACAAATGAAAAATTTTCTGGGCCTTGCAGAGGTGTACACCCTGCCAATCCTAGCACATAACTGAGCGGAGTTGATACTGATAAATTCGCCAATGAATATTCTATCCATTGAGGTATCATACACGCATTTTGGCATTCATATGAAATTTATTTTTTAATTACTTCTAAAACTTATACTTAGAAAACCACACTGCAACTTTGAAGCAGCTCAAAGAAAAATCCGTAGAGTTAAAAATATACAGCCAAAAAATTCTTAAAAATGCACACATCACATATCGATGTGTCATCTTCAAAAGGGTATCTTTGGTTTTTCAATTTTTGAAAAAATAGAAAAAATTGCTTTACGTGGACAAATATGTGTTTAAAACGATGCTGAAATCGAA
>LPNX010945061.1:128049-141095 GCA_001517045.1 Pseudotsuga menziesii
GGCCAAAGATGGACTCTTTGTGAAGCCTTGGCTTCCATTTTTGAACCCATCCAAGACACCCACAACCACTCTTCTATAGGTCAGACTTTAGAATCCACCCGACACCTTTGGAAAACATAGGTTATAGAGGCAACTGGAAATTCCTAGGGCACTTTATCAACTATGTTGAATGTTGAAAATATAGTGAGCTCCTCTAATACACCAGACTGTGTGCATAAGTATAATTGAGTAAAAAAATTTCATATATGGTAATCCTAGAGGTAGGAAATAACAGATGGACAGAAATGCCAGAATTTGAAAACAGAGTATTTGGTTTCAAAGTATTCCATTAAGATTGCAATTGAGTTGTAATTTTCTTTATAATGGTGAAGCCAAAAAAGGGATGAGAAAAATTTACTCACATTAGTAATGAAAACTAGCCTCAGCCAACACCGAGCCAAATTCTATAGCGATGACCTGAGGTAGTTTTCAGAAAGCAGGAAACAGTCTACCTGGTTCAAAAACTAACCTATGGAAGATATACTTTCTGCTGGAAATTAAGAATAAGAATCCAACAAGATTGTAATCCTCAAATAGAAGAAGACAACCGAAGAGAAACAAGATTGTAATCCTCAAATAGAAGAATACAACCCAAGAGAAAGAGAAACTAGGCAGAAGAGAGTGGATCTTATCAGATGAGTCAAGATAAAAGGGTAGCATCAACCCTCCTTCGTTCAAGGTTACATTGCCTAATCCATAGGTAAACAAGTATCCTCTAAGGTAGGTCCTCTATAGTTTGATAGGTATTTTCCAGATTTCCATCTATACAAAACCAATTTCTTAAAGAGGTAGTGTACTTTTAGTAAGTATCATGATCACTTCTGCCTGTAGGTTTACCTAGGGAAGAAAGTAATTTTGTAACAGATTTATTACTTGGAAAAAAAGGAATAATGACAAGCCCAATTGAATTTAAATATTTGTGATGATTATCAATTGTTGATTGTTACTTAACAGCTATACAGCTCCAACCTATGGGCCACATGATCCTTCATTGCCAAGCTTATTTCATAGAAGCCCAATGTATATGTGCTGCTTAGAAATTGAAGAAAAAAAGTCATGGAAAGCTTACTTTTCGCACATATGGAAGGTCTTGTTATTTAAGTATACATGATTCCTTAGAATATTAGCCTTGGATTAATTGATTACCCTTTCCATTTCTATCTATGCAACTCTAAAAAAGGAGCCATTTTTTTGGCCTTGTGCCATACAATTCTTGTATTGTAATATGATTTAATATAAAAGACCAGATTACCATGGCTATTTTATAAACACACAAAGAAAAATCTGAAAAAGAGTGCACACATTTGTATACTTAATCACTATTAAATGCAAATTTCATTTTGTTAATAAAAAAAAATGATTGCATCAACACATTATGTTAATGTACGAAACTTGTCCTAATTCAGTCAAACATGCAGAAAAAAAAATTACTAAGATCTCGCAATGGTAAATATACAAGCCATATTTAACTTCAAACTTATTCCAAAAAATCGCTCTCAAAATGAAACCTATAGAACATATGGTATCATTACTCATTACAAATCACTTTCAGTTTTCAGTCCCACATGCATTATCATCTTGCTCTCCCTTGTAGTCTTCTTGGGTATTTTTTCCCGATGGATTGGTGTACCCACAAATCTATTTTCTAGAACTAGTGGGTTTCAGTTGAGATGGAGGAATTATACACTGGCTTAAGCACTAGATACTGTGGAAAAAAATGGCACTGTTATAGTGTGTGTTGTGAGCCAGCCTTACCTACCCTTTCTCAATAACTGGTTAATCAGCATTAGCAAGCAGAAACATCAAGACAAATTCCTTGTCATTGATGAGGATTATGTGACTTTTTACAGAGTAAATAGAAAATGGCTTGAGCATGCTGTTCTCATTCCTCCTACTCCATATCTATAGACAACACACCGGTTTCGATCCTAGGTTTGTGGTCAAGAAGTGCATTTCACATGAATTGAAGTTTGAATTGGATTTTACTGTCACTTTTTTTTTTAATTTTCTTTTGCTCCTTCTATTCAGTACATTGTTAAATTCTAACCTCTTAATAAATGCAGAATAATGTTCTCTATGGTTTTCGCCTCAATAATTTTTATTTTCCTTTTTGCAATCATATTTGTTGTTCTTTTTATCAAAACTTACTCTTTTGATCATTTGGTATTTTTTTGTGCTAGGGATTCTTTAATTTTACTTCTCGTAGACCACGCCACCTTCTGTGGATATTGGATCTTGGTTACCAAGTGATGTATAATGATTTTGTATGGCCTGTCTTGGCAATCCTTTTCCTTTCTTCAAGGGCGACTATGATGTTTATTTTACAAATGATATGACTGTGGTATTCTCTCTTCCCTTGCTTTGTTGTTTTGTGGATGTTGATAAATTAAACAGGGGAGCTGTTTGGTCATTTTTGGCCCCTTGCATATATGGATATTGTAAAACAAGATATAATAAAAAGATAATTAAGTTGTCAATTTCGGTATTACCTGATTTCCTTACACTTAATCAAAGAACAAGTTCCAGACAATTACCCTCATTGTGGAGAATGAACTACAGTAGACCTCAAGGAAGACAACAAGGATACTTAACATACAAGTGGGTGTTTAGTTCCCCCAAAGATCAAATCATTCTTAAAGTATAGGTGCTCTTGATCCTCTCCAATATCTGTAGATAGTAGATACTAAACTGAAAATTGATTGACACTAGAATTTCATCAAATATTAATTATACATGGACAACAAGTTACTAGCGAAACAGTGAGAAGCTACAAGTGGTTGGAGAGGAATGAAAGACTGAAAACTATATGGATAAAACATGTGGATATTTTTTGTGCCAGAAATTGTTTCCATACTACAAAGAAACAAGCCAACACAATCTCAAATATTCAATAAAACAAAACTATGTTTTTAGGGTTTTTGAAAGGTTTTTCTGGTTGTGAAGCTTGGTGACAAGAGGGAATACATTCATAAGCCAAATAGGAACTAAACCACAAGTAAAGAAGAACTGAGATGTATAATATAATAACCATGTATCCAACAGAACATAACATTGAATTTCATCCACAACTGATAAGCACTACAAGCATAAAAACTATAAACCAACAATGAAATCATCAATTGTGTAGCTAAACAAGTAAGAAATGAAGCCAAAGAACAGATTGAAGGGTAAAATGGAGCATATATTTCATAATCAGTTCATCAAATACACATGAGAGTCAAGTACTTAGCTTATCAATAAGTCAAGATACCTCCTCTAGCCATCCAAAAGTCGAAGAGCTTGTTCTCTTTGTGACCTTCCTAGATACTGTTTTTTCAAAATTCAGTTAGAGTCTAAACCCTAACTATTTTTTTAGCCTACTCATCGATAGAGTATTATCAAAATAATAATTACAAAAATAAATTACTCTTCAAAAATGAAAAGTAACTATTTTTGCTAACAATGCTCATAGGTCCTTAGCAGCTTCTGCTAACAGAGCTATCCCTTCTAAGGCTTGGGCCTTTCTCCTAGCTTTCTGCTACTCAGCTTCCATCTCTGTCATTCTTCTTGTAATCTCCTTATTATTTTGTTATTGTTGCTGTAGATTTCTCACTATCAACTAGAGGTTGCTGAGATTCATAATCTCCTTTTGAAGGTTCAGCCACTTCCTCTAACTTGACACATTTATCATCTTCAGCCTTCACCTTTTGTCTTAATTTTCTAATTAGGGTTTGTCCCTTATCAACCTGCTTTTTGGTAGGCTGTCCTTCCTAGTTATTTTGGAATCTAGACCAAAAGAGAAAGTAATCCCAAGTCTTTCCCTCTTTCTGCAGAACACTACTGATAATAAGCTTGATCAATCCATGGTGAAATATGGACTGTGCAGTGTGGTCATGATGTTCTTTGATCTCGCTGGACATTTTTTGCAAACTCTTTAGCAGGAAGAAAGGGATATTTATCCTTGATTCACAACTAAGGTGTTGAAGAAACCTGAAATGATACTTGAATACAAAAGCATACCTCCCTTCACATGTAATGTAGCTTTGTAGAACCTTGATAGGCTCTACCCATTCAGCTCTGAAATTATGTATGAGCACTCCCTTGCTCCAATCTAGAACAATTCCAAGCAATAGATACCTTTGGGTATTGAAGGTAAATGGCACCTTTTTGAACCAAAGCTCTCCTTTGTTCTTGACCCCTATTGCTTCAGCCACCAAATCTACAGTTAATTTAAAATTCAGAGTATCAAATGATACTATATCTTTGTTATATCTTTGTTATAACATTGAGAAAATTTGTGAGAAACTTCAATATTATATCCATCAATCCTTTAAAAAAAATTCAACCATCCAGCATTCTCAAAAAGTTCAACACATCCTGGAAATTTGTCTATCCAATTGAGCTCAGTGGGTTTAGCCCTGTTGGTCTTCCCAGTCTTCTTCATCTGCTTTCCCCAGGCTTGATGATGCTTCTATGTGATTTTCAGAACCTGTTAGTGACTTAACAGCCTATTTTCCACAAGTTTTCACAGTTTTGACAGTCAGTTCTCCTTTGAATTTTCCCTGGATGTTTTTCCTTGATTTTTTAACAGTCAGCTCTATTATCAATGCAGGGAATGTTTTGTATTGATCTTGGATAATTAGGTCAAACAGAGCACCAAAATTTTTAACAGAGTTGCTGCTGAACTTTACTAACATCAAAGATGTTCATTTAGACCTTTTGGACTGATCTCTCACTGCTAGGAGTTTTTTGAATACATGATTTTATGTTTTCTTTTAACAATTTAACATTATAAGGCTTAATAGAAAAAAACCCCAATTTAACAGGCCATGACCAAGGTGACGCAGAATACCTTACTCCCAGCTTGCTGCAGGTGTTAAAAGTTGATTCTTGGACTATCTGAATGTTGAATTGAACCCTCCAGGTGTCTTCAAGTCTTTAGCTTACTTCCAACTATCGCGGTGAGAAACCCTAAATTCCTTCTTCAACTGCCAATTCCTGATTTTTAGCAATGTGTCTTCATTCCACTTCTCCACCAGCTTCATAATGCTTAACTCGAGAACCTCTTTCCCATCAATCTCACCTCATTCCACTGTCTGTCATGATTTTCTATGCCTTTACTTCTGACTGCCACAATCTCCCTCCCATCATAGCCAACACCTATTTACATGATTATCTTGATGAAACACCTATCAAACCTACCTACACATGTGATTAGTCATCCCAGGAGTGAAATCATTGGAGAATTTGGTGTAAATAGTGACAAATTTTGCACCCATGATTTTCTTGTATCGTGCCAATGCAAAATTTTAACCGTTGTGCTACAAGAAAGTTTAAAAATGAAATTTTGTGCTATTTGACCCCTAATTTAACTTTAAATTAGTTTTGTGTGATAAACCTTGATCTTAGTGTTATTCATGAAACCTTTAATCAACATATATCCTATAGAACCCTTCAGAACATAAGAAAAAACAAAAATGATGGAAACCTAATGGCATAAACCCAAAATTGCACTCTAAACCAAAATTTGCTAGAAGTAGACAAATAAGCAAGCTTCAAAACACAAACAAAATATAAGATTAATGAAAACAAATTCATGACTTAACAGAGAGTATTAACGTTAATGAAATCCTTGGCATCTTCAGAATTCTACTTTATACTAATGGATTTTCTTCATTTATTTCTCTATGAGTGAGGTCCCTCACAACATACCCACTATTTGGAATTCAGGAATCCTGCCCCGAAACTGTAAATATTCCTAGAATGGTGCATTCTTTTGGTCAGACAGAAAGGAACCACTTTTGGTCTGTCACTGCAAAATCGGAGTGTGTCAGACCTATCTAGAATCCCTTCTATGGGCTTCCACTCTCTCTCCATCTACAAACACACATAACAACCATTTCCATTACTATGGTTAGCATTGTTCAATACCTCAATTCAACCTTGTTTCTTGCTACTCTATAACATGCAAGCCAAGATTGGTGTTTTCCATACTTGTGTTTGCGTGATCCAGTAACTGTTATTGCAAGGGTTCATAAAATGCTATGTTTTTTAGTATCATTGGTTTTCCCAACCTTGCACCTATTGAATGGCTTACCTGTAATTGCAATTGTTGTTGTCATATTTGACCTTCTACCTACTTTTGTTGCATACCTGATGTATTTTCTATGTTTGGCTTCTCCTACACTCTCATGGGAGTGTCCTGTAGGGTTTCTTGCCGCCATTTTTTCTTATGAGTGGGTGCGACTTTACGACGGCTGGTAATAATGCTATTGTCCAACTATTCTGTGTAGTTCTTATTTGTGTGTATCCCAAAGAAAATGTACCTAATATTTTGGGAAAAAGACTAATTCTTTACATTTGAAAGTCATCTGAATCCAAGTGTATCCACATGCTATTTCCTAGTGAAAAATACTATTGCACTAATGGATCCAGATTCCAAACTAGAAAGATAATATATCTAAATTATAAATATTATTGTGATATCAAAAATCATAAATGAGATATATATTACATATATGTTCTCACGTATCTATTCTTCCCCTAGAGGCTGGTTTAAATATTGTTTGCAGGAGTACTATTCATTTGATTTCTATTTGAGTAGATGCTATGCCATATAATACATTTGAAATAACTACTGCAAATTTATGAGCCTAATATGCGTTATTTTCATAACACTGCACTATTAGAGACCAACATTAAATTATGATTTTTACAATGCAAGAGAAATGATGTGAAAGATCTGTATATATATTGTAGAGTAGAGTGTTTGTCCATTATTGGCGTAGGACATGATTACTGGTGACTTTTTTCTGATAATGGCAAAATGATGTTTCAATAATTAGTTTCCTATGGATGTAGTTTGGCAAAGTTCAAACATATTAACATAACTAGAGAGCATAATTTTTCGAGTGATGGATTAAAGCAATTATAAGCAAAATAGAGCATAGTAAATTTTATTTTCCTATTTGCAGTAATATTATTAAACTACAATTTAGTTGAGGACTTATTGAATGGTTGTACCATGTAGAAGGTGCAAAAGAGGATGCTTAATTTATTTCCTTGAGTTCTCACTATTTAGTCACCAAGGAGTGCAAGATTATTGATTTTTTGGGGCTTGGCTATTACCATCAGGTTCATGCAAATTTTGTCGTGCAGGTTAAACTGCTCAATCATTCTAATAGGTTTACCACCTCGAGGTAAGAAGGGGTGCACTTACATTTTTAGCTGCATGATTTTTATTCATCCCACATTTGGAGAAAAACTTTTATTGAAAAAATGGATAGAAGAACTTGAAATTCAACCTTGGTCTCATACTAAGAAGACAAACGATCAGCCTGCATTCAATTGGGTGCTAAATAAAACTGTCGAACAGGTATGTATACACATCTTTGATTATTGAAGTGACTTTCATTGAATTTAAATCATTGAGGACTACATAATTATGATTCTCGTGTCGTTCAGCTACGAAGTTGTATAGAGATGATCAATTTTAATTAGTGGCTGACGTGTTTAAGAATGAATTAGAGCAGTTGATCATATATAAAGCATGCACCCTTGTTGATGATGTAATCGACTTAAATTTTAACTTCCAATAAATTGATAATTGATCTTTTTTATTGGTACATTTCTCAAGAGCATGTACAATAATAAAAAACAAAACATGGTCATAAATAAGATATTCTAGCATCAACGATAAATATCCATTACCCAAAAATATTTAATGTTATTACGTTTGGGATTAAGGCCTAGGGTAAATGATTAAGACAGTAGAAGGTGTAGTTGAGCAATAGACAACTCCCAAAATATAAAGCATGCACCATGAGAAATGACTAGACAACTAGATTAGTATTACATTGTAACATAATATACTATTCGTTGATGAAGAAAAGTAGAGTCTTGAGTTGTCTGTTGTTACATATCTCCAAGAAGAAGAATGTACTAAAAAATACATGATGTCTCTTAGGAACATCCTCTTATATTGTGATGAATATTGTGTTGAGATCAAGCTATATTGTCCCAACAACAATATAGAATAGGATGATAGTCACATGTATGATTACATGAAGGTGTTTGATAAACCATTCTGGGTGTGAGAAACATATCTGGACCTAAGCCTAAAAAAACCTTGAAATACTTCCCTAATAGTCTATCAAGTTGTTACCTTAACACCTTTTCTTATGTTTCCCTAACGTCACTCAAGCCGCACCCTAAAGGAAACTCCCAACCCCTCTAAAATTACAAACATACTTACCTATTGAAAGTCTAAGATAACATCAAGGCCCAGTTACTGTAGGAGCTGGAAATTTTCATTTTGGAGAGACATTATTTGGCTGGAAATTATTATAGTTTGACGGTCCTAGTTGTATAATAATTGAGGGTTGGAAATCACCTTGTTTGGGATAGTCATTATGGCTATTCCCTTGGTTGCAAAATACCTTGTGTTGGGCAATTACATTCCACCTCTTTTTGATTGGAAATAACATCCTATGGATAGTCATTGAAACACGTATGTCATGGTTGGAAATTTCACCAAGTCCTCTTTGTTTATTTGAATAGAAAACACACATGTCTTACTAAAGAAGGATTGATTTCGTTATACACTATTGACATTATTTTTAGGATAGTTTTTTTTGAGTTCTTTAGGATGGCTGAAGATGACATTTATGATAGCTACATTTTGCACAAAGTATGCCATGTTATAAACGCTAATCTCAATCATATCTTCAGGTCTGATATATATCAGGCATACATTGGGATAACTACACAATACACTTTCTGACAGTCATATACCTTAAAAAGTTTTCTAATAATTGTCATAGTGATCCAGATTGGTACATTGAATTCAAATCAAGATTCTAACTTGTTTATTTATGTATATGTTGTTGTCAATATCATTTGCAAGGGAATAGAAGAAACATATTTTTTTTATTGCTTGGAGCATACTAAAATCATTTGAAATCTTTGTCATATTGATATGCATTCAACCATAAATTTGATAACCATATCTAGATCTTGAAGTTAATGCATTTAGCCTTAAAGACAAGCATTGCCACCTATATTTGAACACATTATTGGCATACACATTTGTATGTATTTGTGTATATATTTACATATTTATTGATTAGCTAATTCCTCTGTTCTTTGTGAGGTGCAAGTTGCTTGTCACATGTTTTTTTGGACCAAAGTAATGGCCTATGCAGATTATTATGAGTGTGCTTTGACAAATGGTGTTCTCAACATCCAAAGATGTAATGATCCCAGGATCATGATTTATATGCTTCTCCAAAAAGATGGAAGTTCTAAGGTTGTTTTAATCAGTTAAAATGATAATAAAAACAACCTAAAATTGCCTTTACTATTCAGATAGGGAAAACCAAGGTTTTCGTCAAAGCAGGTCAAATGGATGAATTAGATGTTAGAAGAACTGAGGTTTTGGGAAGTTTGACAAGAAATATTCAGTGCAAAGTTCGTTCATATATTGCTCGAAAAGAATTTATTTCTTTGTGCAATGCTGCCATTGATCTTCAGGCCTTATGGAGAGGTATTTCATGTTCATGTATTTGTAGGTCTGAGGTTTTAAATGTTTATGCATTTTGAGTACACGTGTTATTTGTTCAAATTCTTTCTTTTCACCATGTTAAATCTTGTGAAATTACTATGTATATTTTTTAGTTATTTGTTTTCTCTTTTTAGTGAGCAGCAAAATTTATTGGGTAACATGTGTTGTTTGTAGGTAACCTTACTCGCAAGATTTATAACATGAGGAGGGAGGCTGCTGCGGTGCGGATATAGAAGCATGTGCGCATATATAAAAATCAGAAAGCTCAGAAGCACGTGCAGTGCAGACACAGAAGTGTGTGCGTAGATAGAAAGCTCAGAAAGTAGGCCATTGAGTATGA
This sequence comes from Pseudotsuga menziesii, assembly GCA_001517045.1. Classification (NCBI taxonomy): domain Eukaryota; kingdom Viridiplantae; phylum Streptophyta; class Pinopsida; order Pinales; family Pinaceae; genus Pseudotsuga; species Pseudotsuga menziesii. The sequence goes on from LPNX010945061.1 coordinate 137,970, forward strand.
AGAGCCTATTGCTAAGGCTTTTCCATTGTGTATGAATATCATGTTGCTGAGGGTTTCAAGCTGATAAGTATGATTTTGAAGCTTCTGCGGGATCTAAGTATGGCTTAGAAGCCAAGTACAAGTGGGATGGTTTAGCCATTTTAATATTTTGAAAATTCATCTATGTACTAGATGGTTTTCATGTAAATTTATATGGAGATAGTTTTTGAGAAAACTCATATTTATTGTAATACTTGACATTTCATTAAATATAATTTTCATGGTTTAAAACTTATATGCTTGTACTTTATATTATTTACAAGTGTTGTAATTAACTAATTAATGTGACATTGCATAATTCACATGTGTATTAGATTATGATAAATAATGTATGAATATTTTTTTAATTTAAGCTTAATATCACATTAAAAATTTATATTGATTAATAACAGACACCATTAAAACTACTAAAATATAATAACCACACATAAAACGACTAAAAATGACTAAATTAGTGACCAATAAATGAGATTAATGACCAAAATTCATATATAAAATGACCGAAAATTGAGAGATAAATGGCCAAACAATGAGATATAAATGACCAAAAAAACGACCGAGATTCGCATATCAATGACAAAAAATAGTTTTGGTGGCTAATTTATGGTCTTTTATTACGCGACCAAATTTGGTCATATTCTAGTTTGTTACGTGGTCATTAATTTGGTCATAAATGTGGTCATATATTTGTTCATTGATTCAAATATATGACCAAATTAATGACCAACTAACAAACCATAAATGACCAAAATAAAAATGACCAATTTTGGTCACATAATAAAAGACCGTAAATTAGCCACCAGCGATCGCCAAACCAAAAGTGGTCATTGATATGAGGAGTTTGGTCATTGTTTTGGTCACTAATCTATTATTTTCCACTAGTGAAAGCATGCAGTGAGGGACTTGAATGGTATAGTTGATAATGGCTTGAGTATGAAGCGAATCAGAACATTAACCTAGAGGGTTATGTAGATTCAGAATGGGTAGATAGTGCCATTGATTGGAAGAGCACTTCTTGGTGTAGTAAGAAGGAGTCCTGCATGGCACTGAGTACAGTCGAGGAAAAATATGTTGCCACTTTCTATTTCGGAGGTAGTATGTTTCTTTTCAAAAATACTATTTGATTTGACTTGCATTTTTGTATGATGCAGAGAGGAGCAGTGAAGCTCCAGTATGTGATCCAAATAGAGATCTCTCGAAAGAGGGAGTTCTATCATAGCTGGTGAGATAGGTTGTTTGAGCATAAATCCTGGCGAAGCTTGTAGGTTGCTCAGATGTAATCAATCCTGTAGGTTGTCCTCAGATGTAATTGGTCCTGGCGAAGCTCCCATGTTATCCTTGGATGTAATTATCCCTGATATGATCCTATGCTAGAAATGGACAGAATGAAGTTTGAGTACCTCAGGGAGAAGCTTGGTGTTCTCTGGATTGAGGTTCCTTCCAAGGGGAAGTGATGAGTCTATGTGCCCTTCTGACATGGTGAGAGGATTGGTTCCTTCCATGGTTAGATGTAAGTGTTGTGCCTTTTTAACATGGTGGAAGGATGAGCTTCACATGGTCAGATGTAACTGCAGAGATACTTTGATGTGATTGTGGGATTTGTTACCACATGATCAGTGTAGAATTATTATGATGTTATTGTGGGATACGTTCCCACATGATCAGTGTATATCCATTCTAATGTGATTGAGGGATGTGTTCCCACATGATTAGATATAAGTGCAGAGATACTCTGATGTGATTATGGGATGTGTTCTCACATGATCACTGCAGAGCCATTCTGATGTGATTAAGGGATGTTTTTCCACATGATCATATATAAGTGTAGAGCCATTCTAATGTTATTGTGGGATGTGTTCCCACATGATCGGATGTAAGTGCAGAGCCTTTCTGACAAGATTAGGTCAGATCTAAGTGCAACACCTTTCTGACAAGATGAGGTCGAATGTAAGTGCAGAGCCTTTATGACAAGATGAGGTCAGATGTAAGTGCAATGCCTTTCTGACAAGATGAGGTCAGATGTAAGTGCAAAGCCTTTCTGACAAGATGAGGTTGGATGTAAGTGCATCACCTTTCTGACAAGATGAGGTCAGATGTAAGTGCAGATCCTTTTTGACAAGATGAGGTCGGATGTGAGTGCTAGGACTTTCTGATGTGGGTTTTGGATGTGTTCCTCCCATGGTCATATGTGAGTGTTGGGTGTTGCTTTCTGACATGGGGATGGATGTGTTCATCCCATGGTCAAATGTAAGTGTTGAGCGGGCCTTTCTGACATTGTTCATTCCATAGTTAGATATAAGTGCTCAAGACAATGAAGGGCTACATGAAGGCTAGGCCTACAACCACCATGAAAAAGGGATGGCTCTGTAGAACTTCTTGTGATGCGTAGAATTGAGATAGGACTAGTGATGATCCAGACTTGATGATGACCTAGTAATGCTCTAGATCAAGTGATGATCCAATGATGCTCTGGATCAAGTGATGATCCATACTTGATGATGATCTAGTGATGCTCTAGGTCAAGTGATGATGCAGACTTGATGATGATCCAGTGATGATCCAGATCCAGTGATGATTCAGACTTGATGAAGATAACTTGATGAAGATGACTTGAAGATGAATATGACTTGAAGATTAATATGAATTGATGATGATCCAGATGATGTAGAGAAGAAGACTTGTGCTGATAAATTGTGTCGAGAGAATACCTTCCTAGTTAAGAGGGAGTGTTGATGTATTTATAACTTAAGAATATATTCACTTGTATATATTATGTATTGTACCCTGATGTTCCTATCAAGAAGTATCCGTAATGTAAACAAGTCATGTAAAATCATTGAGATTAAATATCCATTGTAATTTGGGGCAATAGTCCCCACAATTGAGTTAAGTTTAACCCTCCTTGTTGGTTGGAGGGCAAAGTCCCCACAGTTGTTGGGCACTAGGGTTATTAGACTCTCCTAGAGAATTTGGCCCTGGTAATTAATTATTAAGGGTGATTCCATGAAGATGGGTAACACTTTTTGGCCAAATTTGGCGATGAAAACCTGATTTTTTACTCATGTGCTAGATAGAAGCCCTCAAAAC
>LPNX010945061.1:141547-209539 GCA_001517045.1 Pseudotsuga menziesii
AATTCACTTGCCAAAAAGTGTTACCTAGGTCCGTGGATTCACCCTTAAGTGAGGCCGACTTGTTGGAGTGGACATTAAGTGAACGAAAAAATATAAATAGAGAGTGACCCTCTCTATTTAACACACACTCACTCACTAGGGTGCATGAGTGAGAGAGGAGAATCTCTCTCAAGTGAGAGAGAGAAAAAAACTATTGGAGATCATCTTTCTTGTCTTTGGGTTTTACTACTGCCATCGATGCTCATTCTATCTCTAAGGAAGTTGCGGGGTTTTCTCCTTTATGGTCTTCCTAAGGAAAATTCTTTGTGTCTCTTGTCTCTTGTCATTTTTGCTGTGCATGTTATTCTCTCATATAAGATCCTAGATCATATTAATTAAATGACAAAAATCTAACATTTTTATGACCAAATCACTTGGGAACTACCACGTTCCACCCAACCATGACCCCAAATCATTCCTGGTTTAAATCCAGATCACCCCAAGCTGGACTCCAACATGCAAGTAGCTTAGAGCTCCTAAGGTAGAGTTTCGTATGTGGTGTATCGGATCTGGATCAGTTCTCAGTTTTTCCTTTCAGGAAAATGTTTTCTAAGAATTACTTGAGACCAAACAAGGAGAAAAATGGCTCCTCTAATGATATATCAGAACCCCAAGCCTTTCCTTGGCTTATGTCTTTATAGAAAGACTTTTCAATCAAAGGGACAGTTAAATCAAGAAATCCTTGATTTCTTAATTTAACCCTTTTTAATTACTTAGGTAATTTTTAATATTTTAACTTAGGATCTTTCAACTTTTTCCTAGTTAGACTTTCATAGGCATTATACTATTTATTAATCCTTTAATAATAAATAATAATTGATGGAGGTTCTCTTCTTTCTTTCATTTATTTATATTATTAATATATTTAATTATTTATACATACCATGTATAAATTACATAATAATATAACATGTTTTTAACATTTGTCTTTGGGCATCATATACCATGATCCCTAGACTTAATGACACTTCTTCATTAAGTTCAAGTAGGTAGATGGTTTAGGTTTACTTGGCTAGGCAACTCGAAACATCCTTACATGTTGGATTTTCCTCGTATAACATGGTAGCTCTTTAGTACTTGATGAGAATACAAAAATTCAAAATTTCATTTAATCACTTATAAATAAGTATGATGAGATCAATATTTTTCTCGAGTCGTTTTCGCTCGGAAGTTATTACATTCTTTTCAGTAACCCCTAGCGGTTACCAGATCCCATACTCAATGCTTTAACTGGGAGTTCAAAATTAGTGCAATTCTAGAGCTCTTCACTCAACACTAATGCTAGGATGTACTTGTACAATACACTTAGTTGGGATACAATGGCCAAGGATCCGATGCTACAGAGCTTATCCTCAAAATCAACATGGAAGGCTCCAGGACTTATTCCCAACACTTCCAATTATATTTTCATGTGTTCTATAGATTCTTGCTTAACACAAAGGTAAGTACTCATGTGCTCTAGAGCTTCTTGCTCAACACAAATCATCAATCACTCAAGTGCTCCATAGCTCCCCGCTCAACACAAAACATATCATCAATCATGTGCTTCAGGGTTCACGCTGAACACAAACTAACATATACATATATCATCAATAACTGGCTTATGCCCAATATATAAAATAAATCATGATGTTCATATGCAGTGGGGCCTTCGACCCAATATAAAAAAATCAAAAAATCAAAAAATCAAAAAATCATCATAATCAATAGGCACATTCCTATAAGTGTTAGGTCCAAAATTTGGGATATTACATCCCTATTCACTTAGAACAACACCATCCCTAGTGTTATAAGGACTCAGAATTATATCATGAAACAAGGTGGGGTAAGCCTTTCTCATGGTGGCTTCATTCTCCCAAGTAGCCTAATCAGCCTCAAAGTGCTTCCATTGCACTTTCAATTGGACTATGGTGTGGTTCCAAAGTTGCACCTCTCTCTTGTCCAGTATATGAGCAGGCTCAAAGGAAAACTCCACTTCAGGTTCCACCTATAATAGTGACCAATCAACAACATGTTTAGTATCATAAACTTATTTAAAACATTCTGGGCTCTTACATGCACGGGTAACACTAGTTCATATTCCACTGGCTCTTTCTTGGCCAGTATTTCAAAAGGTCCAAAAATTATAGGTGCTAACTTATCACACCTACCCAAGCTCAATGAGCTTCATTTGGATTTTACTTTCAAGTAAACATGATCGCCTATTTGAAAGTCCTTATCCCTTCTTTTTCAATTAGCATAACTTTTTTGATGGTCTTGTGTTTCTTTAAGATTCACCTGGAGCTTGGTAACCAACTATTCCAAGTCCATCAACAAATGAGGCCTTAACATGAGTGGATCCACCAGGCTATCCCAAGTAACTGGTGTTCTACACTTTCATCCATAGAGTACCTCAAAGGGGTTCATCTTGGAGGAAGTGTGATAGCCATTGCTATATGCAAGTAATCCTCCCACTTCATGGGATTGTTCATGACATACATCCACAACATGTCCTCAACAATTTGGTTTACTCTTTCTATTTTCATGTCTGTCTGCGGGTGATATGCACTGTTAAAGTTCAACTGCATCTCCAATATAGAGAATAAAGATCTCCAAAAGTTTCCTGTAAACTTAACATCTCGATCTGAGATAATTTCTTTGGGTATCCTGTGCAATCTAAATATCTCTTTCAAGAAGATATCAACAATTTTCACTGCTTTGTAGGTCGATTTCACAGGAATGAACTGTGCTGCTTTTGACAACTTGTCGATAACCACAAAAATGGAATAATTTTGCTTCTTAATTTTTGGTAAACAGGTGATGAAATCGATACTAATGACCTCCCACTTCCTTTTCAGAATGGGTAATGGCTGCAGCAATCTCGCAGGATGTTGATGCTCATCTTTGACTAGCTGACATTCCTGACATTTCGCAATAAAAATTGCAATGTTGGTCTTTAAATTAAGATAGAAAAGTGTCTCTTGATGACGGATATCATCTTTTGATATCTCGGGTGCTCGGAGTAGGGTGCTCAATGAAATTTCGTGAGGATGCTGGATCGAGGGTCCCCTCCTTCTAGAACATAAAAATGATCCCTGGAACATAGTAGTCTGGATTTGTCTACCTTGTATTCTTTTTGTTGTTGAAACAACCTGTCCTACTGGACTTTCGTGAGGATTTCCACATAAAAGGGGTCAACTCCGTTGGTCTCTCTAATCCTCTCATGCAAATATGCATTGGTTTGTCTCATTGTCACCTCATATATCATATGAGTTCATCGACTTAAATCATCGGAAACCTTATTCAATTTTCCTTTAATGTGATTTAGCTCAAAATTGTACTCAATAAGGAAATCCAACCACCTAGCTTGCCTTGCATTCAGATCTAGTTGATTAAATAAATACTTTAGACTCATAATGTTTGTCTTTAGAAGGAACTTCTTTCCCATGAGGTAGTACCTCCACATCCTCAAATAATGGATGATGGCATCTAACTAAAGATCATGCATAGGTTAATTCTGCTCATGCTCTTTTACCTTCCGTGATTCATAACAGATCGCGTGACCATTCTGTAATAGGAATCCTCCAAGTTCTTCCTTGCTTGAATCCATGCAAACAACAAAATCCCCATCGCGATCCAAAATTCGTAACACTAGTGTGGTCATCAAAAGCTGCTGAAGATTTTGGAAACTTTCTTCACACTTAGTGGTCCATAAGAACTTAATTGCTTTCTTCTACAAAGCAATCATGGGGAAAGCGATTCTCGAGAAGTTCTCAATGAACTTTCTATAATATCTAGTTAATCCCAAAAAGGACCTAATGTCAGTGACACTAGTAGGGGTAGGAAAATCCTTTATGGATTTAATATCTTCTAGGTCCACAGCCATCCCTGTCTCGGAGATAATGTGACCTATATACTGTATCGATGGTTTGTAAAAATCACATTTACTAAACTTAGTGTAAAGCTGGTTTTCTCTCAACACTTGTAGTACTACGCGAAGATGTTCTTCATGTTCTTATTTATTTTTTGAATGAACCAGTATGTTGTCTATAAAGACTAAGACAAAATTATCTAGATACCTATTGAATATGTTGTTCATCATACACATAATGTTTGTGGGTGTATTAGTCAACTTGAATGACATCACTACAAACTCGTAGTGCCCGTACCTTGTGTGAAATGTGGTTTTGTGGATATCCTCTTTGCGAATCCATACATGATGGTACCCATATCACAGGTCAATATTTGAAAAGGTTCTTGCTCCTACCACCTGATCGAACAAGTCATCGATCCTAGGGAGTGGATAACGGTTCTTGATAGTCATTTTGTTCAACTGACAGTAATCAATGCACGTCCAGATCGTACCATCCTTCTTCTTTATGAACAATATAGGTTCTCCCCAAGGAGACACAATGGGTTAGATATACCCTTTCTCTATCAATTCCTGCAGCTGCAATTTGAGTTCCACCAACTCAGGTGCACTCATGCGGTAAGGGGCTTTAGAAGCTAGAATTGATTCAGGAGTCAGCTCGATGGAAAAGTCTAGGTCTCGTTTCAGAGGTAATCCTAGGATTTCCTCAGGAAACACATCCTTGAATTCTTTAAGAATGGGGAAGTCTTAAAGTGACACATCTTTTCCTGTGACCACTTTCCCATCATTCCGTCGCATGTCGACACTTCCATGATGACACTTCATGAAAGTCACTGAAAAAAACACCTAACTTGGGGGACCCATATCTTGAGTTCTATAAATATTTTTGACCTCATATCCACACCATTGGAATTATATTTCAGTTAGCTAAAACTTTCTAGAAGACACCAAAGTTTGAAAATTCCGAAAAGTACCCTAAAAATGAGATTTTTTGATGTGTACTCGAGTTTCTTTAAGGAAACCCATGTATGTACGCAAGTTGCTATATCTAATACTTATGTACGCATTAAATACATGAAATTTTGCATTGCAACCCATGCATATCTCTTGCATACACAACTGTTTTCTTCGCAACCCGTGTACGCCTCCTGAAAATGTAAAAAAAATACGTATTTTGAAATTCGGATAGTTTGGGTAGTTATGCAACTGACTCCTTCAGTTGTAACTACTTTGTCTTCGACCCTAACTCTTCATAAATCATTTAAATAGAGGTAGGGAGGTCCATGAGAGGGGATTTGAATATTTGCGTCATTATGCTGGAGGAATTTGGAGCTCTCTTTTCCCACACCTTTTCCCTAGAAGCTTTCTCATTGTGTTGCAGAGCTTGGAGGCTGAGTTCCTTGGAGAAGAGAAGCAACAGAACCAGAAAAAGGTAGTTTGAAATTTGGGTAGTTTGGGTAGTTATACAACTAACTCCTTCATTTGTAACTACTTTTTCTTCGACCCTAACTCTTCATAAAGCATATAAATAGAGCTATGGAGGTCCATGAGAGGGGACTTGAATCTTTGCATAATTATGTTAGAGGAATTTGGAGCTCTCTTTGCCCACACCTTTTCCCTAAAATCTTTCTCCTTGTGTTGTAAAGCTTGGAGGCTGAGTTCCTTGGAGAAGAGAAGCAGTAGAACCAGATAAAGGTTTCATGAGGTCCTGGGGGTAGTCTCTCATCCTCTGTGGTTCATGCTGAAAACAATATGTCAACCACTGCGAGTAATGTTGACACTGCTGAAAATACTAACCGTTCAAAAAACAAGCCCAATTTTCCTTGTAATATTTGTGAGGGAGACCACCCTACTTATAAATTCCCTTCTATTGTGGAAGTGTGAAGAGTTTGGTTTCATGGTCATCCTATTTTTGAACATTCTAAATTTTTTTAACAACCAACCTATCTTAGTCAGGTTGAATCCAGTCACCCAACCTCTGATGGTCATGCTGGGGGAAAAATCGCAACATCTGTAGGTCATGCTGAGAGAAAACAGTCATCCACTGCTAGTCATGTTGACACCGTTGAGAAAACTGGTCATTTGAAGTGCAAACTTAAGTTCCATTGTAAGCTATGCAAGGGAGATCATCCTACTCACCATTTCCCTACTATAGCAGAGGTGCGAAGAGTCTGTTCCAAGACTCAAGAATTTTCTTCTCCTGAACAACCTATAGTTTCTCAACAACCTACTCAACCTTTGGTTGATGAAGTGGTCAAACCATTCTCAGATTTGGTTGATCCCAGTCTTCTTTTAGAGAGTGATCCTTATGTGATTGAACCAATGTCACCTTTGGTAAATCCCACTCTCCCTTCAGAGAGTGAATTTCATGAAGCGGTTGAATCGATTTCATTGTCGATCAATCCCACTCTTCCTCTGGAGAGTGAAGTGTCTTCTAGTCATATTTTCTTCACTACCAGTTCAGAACTTACTGAACAAGGGGGAATTGAACTCACTTCATATCAAGCCCCACCAAGCTCTCGGATTGCTTCCTTTGATTGGGATAGCCTAGTTGAGCCACGCCTTCCTTCTAATGCACCTTTCCAGATAAAGGTCAAAGTTGAACCATACATGATTGCTCATTGTATTATTGATGAAGGAGCCTTAGTTAGTATTTTGTCTGCTCATGGATCGGCCTTCTTATGTTGTTATTATTGAGTCTTTGAACTCTCCCTTTGATCAGCAAGTTAGGAATCCTTATGAGTTTGATTTTTCTTATGATTTTTTCAACTCCTATGATACTGAGTTTGTTCCTGCAAACTCTATCTCCATTGTTTATTTTTGCTCTCCTTCTGAGGTTGACCTTATGGATTATAAACCCTTGAGCCTTGGTGCTATACAATATTCTTCAGTTGATTCTACCTTGACTTTATGTTTTATAGAAGATGCTAAAGTCACATGTGTTTTTGCCAAAGTGACCCACATGGGATATTTTCTTCTAAATATGATCCTGATGTTGCTGTTTCTTGGAGATAGGATTCTTAGTTGCATTCACAACTATTTACTGGCCTCTTCTTGTTTTTCAAGATGTAAATGCATTTGCATGTTCCCCGCTTGATCTTATGAGCCTGATGCCAACTTCCACGCTTTTAGCTCATTGTATAAGCCCTCATGTTTTCTCTCTTCATTGCTCAGCCCTATATATTTTTGCCTTTGCAACTTGACACCTTTTACCTTGAGGAGACATTCCCTGAGTGTCTTTATCCTACTCATGTTCCTTGTAGTATGCATAGGTATGTTCCTTGCGCCTGGAACTAGTTTTTCCTTCCTATGACACTCGTCTCCTCGCATTTAGAGCATTCTTTTCGCTCTCCTTCGAGTTCATTAAAAATAGTAAGGAGGCCATGAGTTGAATTTTTTGGACTCATTAAAACTTCATGGGAAATATATTGAGTTTCTTTAGGCCCAGGTCTAAATGCTCAAGATAAACTTGACTGCCAAGCAAACTTGTCCATTCAGGTTCGTTAAGAATATGTGAATTGGCATCCACATTGGTGGTAGGTTATCTCTTTCTCAGACCATGTGGAATAGTACGAGAAAGGATCACTCTCTTTTTGATGAAATTGAAAAGAGTATTCTTAGGCATAGGTTTATCACTTTTCCAGACCTGAGGGACTAAAGCGCAAGACCTTGTCACACTTTATATGACATTTTTTTGAGACATAGATCCACCTTGTATTTTTGTGGCTATGATCGATTATTGAGCATGGATCCACCTTGTTCATTTGTGGCCATGACTCCTTTAGATTTGATGTGGCACCTTTTTGCATATTGAGAAACCATGATAGTTTCATCAGTTATACATGTGTTGGATCCACCTGTATCTTTATGGCGGTGATTTGTATATGGACTTGTATGTCCTAAAGATCAGTTTTTTCTAACATTTATCTCTCTTTTAGGTACCTTTATTTGAGAATTTCGATCTTCGTTTCTCTACTCTCTCCATACTCAGTTGTTTCCTTTATAATGTATTTTAGCTATCATCTTCCCCTCTAACCTCATACATTAGGGGCCATCTTTTATAGCTTAAAATGACACATCTCTACCTGTGACCACTTTCCCATGATGCCGTCGCATGTCGACACTTCATGAAAGTCATTGAAAAAACACCTAATTGGAGGACCCATATCTTGAGTTTTGTAACTCCATTGGACCTCATCTCTACACTGTTAGAAATATATTTCAGTTAGCTAAAACTTTTTAGAAGACACCAAAGTCTGAAAATTCCTAGAAGTACCCTAAAAATGAGCTTTTTTTATGTGTATGTGAGTTCCTTTCAGGAAACCCGTGTATGTATGTGAGTTTCTATATGTAATACTCATGTACGCCTTAAATACATGATTTTTTGCATTGGAACCCACATATACCTCTTACATATGTAACTGTTGTCTCCACAACCCGTGTATGCCTCCTGAAAATGTCAAAAAAATACATATTTTGAAATTCAGGTAGTTTTGGTAGTTATGCAACTGACTCCTTCAGTTGTAACTACTTTGTCTTCAACCCTAACTCTTCATAAATCATATAAATAGAGGTATGGAGGTCCATAAGAGGGGACTTGAATATTTGCATCATTATGCTGGAGGAATTTGGAGCTCTCTTTGCACACACCTTTGCTCTAGAATATTTCTCCTTGTGTTGCAGAGCTTGGAGGCTGAGTTCCTTAAAGAAGAGAAGTAGCAGAACCAGACCAAGGTTTCGTGAGGTGTCAAACTTGAAGAGAAGGTATCTTTGTACTTGTTCTCAAGATTAATAAATATGTGATGTACTTCATGTTCCTAAATCAATGTGTCTTGTATATTGAATATCTGATTGTGATTATATGATGTTATATATTAGATTATGTTTTTATGTTTCATTGAATATAATCTATTTTCATATAGTCTATTTTCTTTGAGGAAGGTATAACTTGTTTTGCAGGTCTCTTGGGGAAGAGGAGCAGGAGAAGGGCTAGAGAAAGCTTGGACCAGCCTTAGTTAATTAGGTGTGAACCTTTCTTATCTCTAAATATTTCTTATATATACTTGCAAAACTATATGCATCCACCTTTCAACACCAGTATGTTGATGGCCTCTTAAAACCTAGCCATAGGAAACTTTCCTTTACAATAGAACTCGTGACTCCGCTGGGGAGAGCCTTGTCTATTTGGTGTTTCTTTGTCTTTTTTTCAGTCTTTTGCATTGTTTCAGGTCTTTCTTTCCACTTAGAAACACTTTATCGGTCTGATAGAACACCTCCCCTACCTTCCTAAGGTAGTTTTTGACCTTTTTCGGTATTTTTTCCACCCATATGCAAGTTGCAGACTGAACAGTCACGTGTCTGGTTTGGTACACGTGACTTTCTATACTGTCAACCCATGTATGATACGCGACTTGTCAGTGGTACAACCCAAGTGTGCTTGTACATGCGACTTGTTGTACTATCAAACCACGTATGACACGTGACCTATGAGTAGTACAACCTGTGCGTGCCCCTAAAACATTGTTTTTTCCTCATTTTTGTGGTTTTTTCTATTGTTGTAGGCTGTTTGGTAGGTCTTTTTGTGTCCTCTATAGATGCATCATTCCAAGAGTTAGTGTCATCCCTTTTTTTTTGTTCTTATCTATGTGGTAAGACTTTTTATAGAATTAGGGTTTTCTCTTTGCTCTTTCACCCCACCCCCTTTGCTTGGCATGATTTTTGGCTTATGTTTCTGGTCAACCTTTGTTTGTGATCTTTGTTTGAGTTTAGAAGCTTGTTGGTGTTTGTTTCCTTCTTCTTTTGGTGGTTAACTTCACCATGCCAAAGTAGTTGACTTGTCTCTTATACAAGCCTTCCTTCCAAGTAGGGTTTATACTGACTTTAGTTCGTTCTAGAGTTTGTTTGGTGGTTGTATAGCAAAGTTCCTTTTGCTTTGTTCTTTTTATCTACATACATTTAATTTGTAGGTAGTTTTTCTTTTGCATTTATAAAAGAAAAAGAAAAAGGACATATAGTTGTTTAATATGCATGTAGATTAGGGTTTCTCTTTAATGCACCACATATCTTTATTTTTGAAAAAAAAAAAATTTGTTCTTTTGTGGCTTTCAAGTTTCTATTTGAAGAAAGAAAGAAAATAATTATTGATTTTTTTCTTTCATTTCTCTTTGTTTAGTCATTTTGTTTCAACTTTGAGTCAAAATACCACATAAGTTTCACGCCATTTACCCTCTGACTAAAAACAGCCTATTAAAATGAACGATATAATTTAAAAATTATTAGTAAGTTTTATTTTATAGGGTCATACACCAACTAGCTTAGGCTAGACTTATGGGATAGGGAGTTTAAACTCCCCACAAGTGTTTAAGTTCAGACATAGTTGGCCAATCAATAGGTAAACCCTTTTCTATGTTGATTGTATCTGGGAAGCTCCTCTGAAATGGGAGTTAAGAACGAGGCCACGTTGAGGCTTGGACTAATGAGATAACCCTCTGATTCTTTGCCAAAGCATAGACCAAGGTTTTTGCGCATATGGGGATTCTGTCTTAGAAAGGGTTTCAAGCTTTGCTACCCTTCCAGGCTGTCAATATAGTTAAGGTATCCTTTAGTCTCTTTGACATCTAGGGTTCATACATAGGTACACCGGAAGGCTATTTCTAGTTTACGTTGGACGGGCTTGGAATATAACCCCAATAGAAGGTGTGGGAGGGCGGTGGGTGATTCCTCCACTTATGCCTAAGAACATCGACATGGATGCCAAGTAACTATCTCTCATATTTATTTTGGAAGGCGTATCTTATTCATGTTTGTATGTTTGACTTTAGGAATTTTTAGTGAGTGATGTGTGGTTTGTTTGTACTTAGTTTTCCTTCAAGTGTGTGCTTTGTAATTTTGGTTTCCTATTAATATCAAACTCTGTCTTATTGTTTGAAACTATGACTAACACCCCTTTGAACACCAAACAAGAGATCCCGATGTTGGGAACTCCTTGTACTGTTCCTCTCACAGGGAATGTTGGTGTTCCTTTGATGGCGATGTTGAATCTACCTGGATTCACCCTAGGGCTACCGGTGTGGTTTTTTTCCACTCCAATTATATTGAATTCCCCTAATGATTATCAAGTAAGATCCTTATATCAAGAGCATAAAAACACTTCTTCCACTTCACCCATAGTCAATTCTTCTCCTCCTTATACCTCATGCGATGAAAGTACTGATACTAGGAACCGATAGTCTAAAAGGACTAAAAGAAGGAGGAATAGGAAGAAGGAACATAAGCAAGGGGGCACCCGTTCAACCTCTGTAATTCAAGTTGAACCTCACCACCCAGCCTCTATAGTTCATGCTGGGAAAACCTATCCAACCTCTATAGGTCATGTTGGATCTAAGGACTCAACCTCTGCAAATCAAGTTGATCTTCACCATCCAACCTTTCCAATTCATGTTGGATCCAGTCACTCAACCTCTGTATTTCATGTTGAGTTAACCCGTTCGACCTCTGATGTTCAAGTTGAACCTCCCCATCCAACCTATGCAAGTCATGTTGGATTCATCCACCTAGCCTATGCAAGTCATGTTGGATCCATCCACCTAGACTCAACTCCTGCAAAGCATGTTTATCCTAACCATTCAGCCTCTGCTGTTCATGCTGCTGGTTCCCATCCAAACTCCGCAGGTCATGTTGGACCTAGTCTCTCAGACTCTACAAGTCATATTGGGTGCAGTCTCTCATCCTCTGTGGTTCATGTTGAAGACAATCTGTCAACCACTGCAAGTCATGTTGACACTATTGAAAAGACTAACCATTCAAAACACAAGCCCATGTTTCCTTGTAATATTTGTGAGTGAGACCACCTTACTTATAAATTCCCTTCTATTGCGGAAGTGCGAAGAGTTTGGTTTCATTGTCATCATGTTTTTGAACATTCTGAATTTTTTGAACAACTAGCCTCTCTTATTTAGCTTGAACCCAGTCACCCAGCCTCTGATGGTCATGCTGGGGGGGAAATATCAGCCTCTGTAGGTCATGCTGAGATCAAACAACCATCCACTACTAGTCATGTTAACATCGGTGAGAAAACTGGTCATTCAAAGTGCAAACTTAAGTTCTTTTGTAAGCTATGCAAGGGAGATCATCTTACTCACAAGTGCCCTGCTATCGCAGAGGTGTGAAGAGTATTGTCCAATACTTAAGAATTTCCTTCTCCTAAAAAACCTATAGTTTCTCAAAAACCTACTCAACCTTTGGTTGATGAAGTCATCAATCCAATCTTAGATTTGGTCGATCCCACTATTCTTTTGGAGAGTGATCCTTATGTGATTGAACCAATGTCACCTTTGGTCAATCCCACTCTCCCTTTAGAGAGTGACTTTCACGAAGTAGTTGAATCGATTTCATTTTTGATCAATCCCACTTTTCCTTTGGAGAGTGAAGTGTCTTCTAGTCACATTTTATTCACTACCAGTTCAGAACTTACTGAACAAGGGGGAATTGAACTCACTTTGGATCAACCCACGCAAAGCTCTTAGATTGATTCCTTTGATTGGGATAGCCTAGTTGAGCCATGCCTTCCTTCTAATGCACCTTTCTAGATAAAGGTCAAAGTTGAATCATACATGATTGCTTGTTGTATTGTTGATGAAGGAGCCTCAGTTAGTATCTTGTCTAATCGTGCTTGGTGAGGCATGGGATCTCCCAGCCTTGTGTCGACTACTAGTTAGTTACTGGAATTTGATAGAAAAACCTGTATAGCCTTGGGAATTCTTGATCAAACACCTATTAATTTGTGTGGGAAGACCATCTTAGTTGACTTCATGGTGATAGAAGACCCCTTGGACTTCAATATGCTCCTTGGATGTGATTATTTCTATGCCATGCAAGCTATGGTGTCAACATTATTTCGTGTGATGTACTTTAATCATGGAAAAGAAATTTCACTATCGATAAGTTGGATTTTCTTGATCCATATCTTGACCCAACTAGAGACTAGGTCTTTCCTTTATCGATTCCCAGTGTTTCGATAGACACTCCCCCACCACAGGTGAGCTATGTGGCCTCATGTCCTTTGCATTCAATTGATACTGAGAAGCATTCTTTGTTTTCATGCTTACCTTCTTGGGACTTGGTCCCAGCAGTTGACCAGTTGAGTCATCTTATACAGACCATGGAGCTCTCTCTCCACTCTGTTGATCCATTTGAATGTTTAGATATGTGTCCTATCTCAAATGATCTTCTTCCTTTGGATGAAGTCTTCCTAGAGTCTTTGATACAGTCTAACCTTCTTTGGGATGTTGGTTCAGTTGTGACTAAGTCTAACTTTGATTTTCTTAGTAAGCCTGATATTCCCATGGATTGGTCTTCTTATGTTGTTATTGTTGAGTCTTTGAACTCTCCCTTTGATCAGCAAGTCAGGGATCTTGATGAGGTTGTTTTTTCTTTTGATTTTTTCAACTCCTGTGATATTGAGTTTGTTCCTGCAAACTCGATCTCCCTTGTTTATTTTTTCTTTCCTTCTGAGGTTTATCTTACTGATTATAAACCCTCAATCCTTGGTGCTATAGAATCTTCTTCAGTTGATTCTACCTTGACTTTACGTTTTATAGAAGATAGCAAAGTCACATGTGTTTCTGCTAAAGTGACCCACATTGGATTTTTCTTCTGAATATGATCCTGATGTTGTTGTTTCTTGGAGACAAGATTCTTAGTTGGATTCATAGATATTTTTTGGCCTCATCTTGTTGTTCAAGATATAAATGCTTTTACATGTGCCATGCTCAGGCTTATGAGCCTGATGCCAACTTCCATGATTTTAACTCATTGTATAAGCCATCATCTTTTCTCTCATCATCGCTTAGCCTTGTATATTTTTGCCTTTGCAACTTGACACCTTTTGCATTGAGGAGACGTTCGCTGAGTGTCTTTATCCTACTCATGTTCCTTGCATTATGCATAGGTATGTTCCTTGCGCTTGGACCTAGTTTCACCAACATATGACACTCGTCTCCTCACATTTCAAGCATTCTTTTTGCTCTCCTTCGAGCTTTTTAAAAACAGTAAGGAGGCCATGAGTTGAATTTTTCAGACTTGTAAAACTTCACAGGAAAGATATTGAGTTTCTTTAGGCCCAGGTCTAACTCCTCAAAATAGACTTGACTGTTGAGTAAACTTGTCCATTCAAGCTCGTTAAGAATATGTGGATGGGAATCCACATTGGTGGTAGGTTACCACTTTCTCGGACCATGTGTAATAGTACAAGAAATGATCACTCTCTTTTCTACAGAATTGAGAAGAGTAATCTCAGGCATAGGTTTATTCCTTTTTCCGGACCTGAGGGACTAAATTGATGGAAAAGGAGCACCCGATATGAGCTTAGTTTTCTCTTCTTTGTGCTTTGCACCTAAACATGAAAAAGATTCTAAGTGTACTTTATGTCTTTGTCATGCTTGTTAAACCCTAAAGAACAAAGTATCGAGTTTATTGTTGTAAGCCCCATTTCTCGTAGTCAAATGGATCTTTCCAAGTGATCTTGCCTTCCTTCACACTTGTTAAACTCAGGCTATCTGCTACTTTTGAAGGAGCGTTGGGTAGGTGGTAATTTAACCTTTTTTGAACCTTCCTAACTAAATACAGAAAAGGTGCACCTTACTTCTTTGAAAGCTAAGAGAGTTCTTCTTTGGTATGTTTTACACTTTTATGACCTTAGGAGACTAAATTGGATGAAAACGGACACCCTAGAGTCTTCTTTGGAGTTTTCAGACTCTCTACACTATGAAAACATCGACAAGCATGTACTAGTTCGGGCTCGTAAAATCCACGAATCAGTGCTTTATCAAGCATTCTTCTGTCTCTTCTTCAAGCTTTCCAATAATGAAGAAGGTCCCGAGTTTTCTTTGTTGGACTCATTAAACCTTTACAAGAAAGAGGGGAAGGGAAGTTCATTCACATATTTTTTACATCATGGTAGCAAGTCTTGTTTCCTTGAATAAAGCACCAGTTTTGAGTTTATCAACAGTTGAGTCCTAGTATTTTGACCTTATCCCGATTCATAGTTTCTTACTCCTCTAGTTGGTGTCTTTTCCAATTATATGGGAAATCTGTCAATGTCTCCTACATTGCAGATTTGTGTTGTTGGTCCTTTTGTGTCAAAATATGCCTAAGTCACTTTTGTTTTATGCTCACTATTCAAGGATTAAACCTTTGTCGGACATTCTGCAGTTGCCTTGACCTTTTGTGTCGGCCATTCCCTGGTATCAGTTCATTACATGATGTCTTTGGCAGTCCTTGTCGTGAAATTTAGTACCAATTCCAGATCCAATTAGTCTTTGACTTACCTTGTGTTGGATGAAGAAGGATGCCTTAATGCCTTCCTTCCAACGGAACTCTTCCTATAGACTGCAATGCATATTTCTATGGGGATGAGATTTAGATTTTTATGATAGTACCTTTGGGATTGTAGTCATCAGTGGCAATTTCCCTCGCTATTGGTTAGTGGGAATACCTCAATGTATCCTACTCAATGGATTCTTCAAGTGTTCGACTTCAAGTCCTTCTACTCACAGTTGTTAGAATGTACTAGGTACCTTGGGGACCATTTTAATTAATGGTGGTTTCCCTCGTGTTTTTTAATGGTTTTCATCATTGACAGGTAATCAAACGGTTTCCTCCATGTTCGACCTCAACTCCGTTATTCGCATGGTTAGGATTTGTAATTTTCGGTCAGTTTGGATTGAAGACCTTGGGCCGACAATAGCATCATCATTTTTTATATTTCCCAAGCTATGCAAGACTTTGAAACACTTTATATGACATTTTGCTAAGACATAGATCCACATTGTATTTTTGTGGCTATGATTGATTATTGAGCATGGATCCACCTTGTTCATTTGTGGCCATGAATCCTTTAGATTTGATATGGTTCCCTTTTGCATATTGAGTGACCATGATAGTTTCATCAGTTATACATGTCTTGGATCTTCCTGTATCTTTATGACGTTGATTTGTATATGAACTTGTATGTCATAGAGATCAGTTTTTTCTAACATTTATCTCTCTTTCAGGTACCTTTGTTCGAGCCTTTCGATCTTCAATTTTATGCTCTCTCCATTTAGGCTATCATCTCCCCTCCTAACCTAATACATTAGGGGGCATATTTTATAGCTTAAAATGACACATATTTTCCTATGACCACTTTCCCATGATTCCATCTCATGTCGACACTTCGATGACGACAGCTTATGAAAGTCACTGAAAAAACACCTAACTTGGAGGACCCATATATTGAGTTCTATAACTCCATTTGACCTCATCTATACATTTTTAGAAATATATTTCATTTAGCTAAAACTTTCCAGCAGACACTAAAGTCTGAAAATGCTTAGAAGTACCCTAAAAATGAGCTTTTTGGATGTGTACACGAGTTGCTTTATGGAAACCCGTGCACGTACTTGAGTTTCTATATATAAAACTCGCATAAACCTTAAATACATGACTTTTTGCATTTCAAACCACCCATACCTCCTACATATGTGACTGTTGTCTCCGCAACCCATGTATGCCTCCTGAAAATGTCATAAAAATACGTATTTTGAAATTCGAGTAGTTTGGGTAGTTATGCAACTGACTCCCTTAGCTGTAACTACTTTGTCTTTGACCCTAACTCTTCATAAAGCATATAAATAGAGGTAGGGAGGTCCATTAAAGGGGACTTGAATCTTTGCATCATTATGCTAGAGGAATTTGGAGCTCTCTTTGCCCACACCTTTTCCCTAGAAGCTTTCTCCTTGTGTCGCAGATCTTGGAGGATAAGTTCTTTGGAGAAGAGAAGCAGCAGAACCAGATCAAGGTTTTGTGAGGTGCTAAAATTGAAGATAAGGTATATTTGTACTTGTTTTCAAGATTAATAAAGATGTGATGTCCTTCTTCTTCCCAAATCAACGTGTCTTGTATATTGAATCTCTGATTGTGATTATATGATATTATATATTAGATTATGTTTTTATGTTTCATTGAATATAATCTCTTTTCATATAGTCTATTTGGTTTGAAGAAGGTATAAATTTTTTTGCAGGTCTCTTGGGGAAGAGGATCGGGAGAAGGGCTAGAGAAATCTTGGACCAACATTTAGTTAATCAGGTGTGGACCATTCTTTTCTCTAAATCTTGCTTATATATACTTGCTTAACTATATGCATCCTCCTTTCAACCCTAGTATGTTGATGGCCTCTTAAACCCTAGCCATAGGAAACTTTACTTTAGAATAGGGTAGCATTGGCTCCACTTGCTACTAGTTTGTTAAAATTAGAAGCTGGTACATAAGGCTTTGTACTAGATTTATTAAAGTTTTAGTTCGCTTGAAAGCTATTATTCTGCTTTTTGTATGGCTGTGGGTTGGACCCAAGTTTGCAGTTATCAGAGATGTTCTTATACTTGTCTTGGTTTCGGTTCATGTTCTTCTTCCATAGCTGTCCATGATCATAAAAAATACTTGATTTATGAAGTGTGGTATCCAAGGTATTAGGCATGTTGAATTCAATTCTGTCTTGAAAACTGGGAGGAAGACATCCTACAAACTGTTGGATCTTTACCTTTTCTTCTTTGTTGTATGGTACATAATGTAACAGATCTAGAAATCTATTAATAAATGCATCCATAGTAATGGATCCCATGCGTATTTGTGAAACTATTTCACTTTTCTGTGAAAGAACCTTTCTGACATATATTTCTCTTGGAAAAGTTTTCAGAAAGTATCCCAGCGTATTTCTCTTAGCTCATCTTTCTTGGTGTGTTTTAAATCTCTCCAGAATATGTCTTCCTTGCCATTCAAGTTATATATGGCAATATGAGCCTTCATCTCACTTGAGTAGTCATGAAATTGAATGTTTTTTCTCATGCCCAATAGCCACTCTTTATCCTTCTCCCTGGTGTTTACTTCACCTTCATAGGTCGGGGATCTTATTTTTCTAAACTCCCCCTGAAGACTGTCATTGCTTCTTTGTTTCTTTCTTCGAGGAGAAAGAGAGTCATCACTAGAAAGACTGTGATAATATCTTTTCGGTGCTTCAGGGGTACATTCTTGTTTTTATCCTTCTCTTGGGATACTGGCCCGTTTATGGTAAGGTTCTATTTTGGAACAGTTTTTGGACTGGGTAGGTTTACCCAGCAGGCTTCCTCCCATCATATTTCTTAGTAATGCTTCATTTATAGCTTGTTGTTGTTTTCTTTTGTTCATACTCTCTTCTTTGAGACTATAGAATTATTCTTGAAGACTGTGTATAGTCTTCAAAATGTCAGAATTCAGCTCCACCACCAGTTATCCTTCTGGGGTGGGGGTGTTCATTCTTCCTTGCTGGCTGTTATTTTCCTCAGTGTTCATAAACTGAAATGTTCAATACAAGTTTCTTGAAATTTCAAAATTTTTAAATAATCGGAATTTTTTCCTGTTAGTAACAAATTTAATATCATACTTTATTTTCCTGGAAATAAATGATTGGTGCGTGCATAGGTCTCTTAGTTTTGAAAATGGGCTCTGATACCACTTGTAATGTCTCCAAAAATAACATAAAAATAAAAAAATTATTAGGCTAGTGAATACTACCTATACGGAAAATTATTTGACTTGCAGAAATATAACGTAAACTACATGTACCACTGTCTACTCATAAGTTGTTCTTATGTTCTGTTAGTCATTATTATAAATGTATTTTACTCACAGTGTCATACTGTTATTTACTTCTTAGTTCTTATGGTTATACATTTGTCGTATAGGTTTCGTTACTTGATTTAAATGCTTCGTCCTTCATGCATAGTCCTACTTGTTATTTATAAAGTCCTAAATTAAATTTGTTTGTGGAAACAAAGTGGGTGGAGTGGCGGGACTCATTCTCCCATGACGATTTGAGAGGTAAAGTTCTTTACTTGTTTGTAGGTTTACTTAGTTCTCTAAACTAAGGCACCTATATTATTTCATATGCAGTTCATACTTTACGATAGGGTCTTGTTTAAATAGTACTTACTGTCTTGATCCTAAAGGACCTAATGCTAGTTCTTACGGTTCCTTACGGACTCAGATTTATAACATGGTAAGTTCTATCTTCGTCAATTTAGCTATCGTAGCTAAGTTTCCTATGTACTACTTATACATCATTATGGTTTATATTTTGTCATTTACATCTTAGTATATTTTTACGTTCTACGTTTATGTTATTAAACTATTAACACATCCTATGTTTTTCTTAATTGCAGGTTATGTTCTTGGATTACAAACCAGACCATTGATAATTATAAATTTTAATTACTAACATGGCATATTTTATATGCCATGTTTACTAAGAATTAAGCTTAGGGAAGTGCATTGTCTTAAGGCTTCAAGCCTATGGTTTATATGTTATCCATATGTTTTATGCCTTGTGGCTTAAACTTTGGACTAGAGCATGCTATACATGGACTATGTACCAAACATAACTTTGCTATATAATAAACCTTGTAATATGTTATGGGTGGTGAAAATATCATATGGTTGAACCATATACATTGGGGTTTAACCAATTGCATGGTAGTGGAGACTATTGTTTGGCAACATTATCAAACTATGGCAAAGTGGTTTTTTGGCTTTGATATTGGAAACCCGTTGGTGCCATTAATGCACCTTAGTTTTTGTGGCATCCCAAACTTAGTCTTGGCTCATGATGGTTTTGTCATTTTTCTTGTCATTTGGGGATTGATCTTGGCTATCACAGGAGGAAAATGGAGGCGACCTCTAGACTTGGAAGGTAAGCTTCGCCTTGGGTTTCCTGCCTGCGTTTTCATTTTGTTTTGAAGCCTCTATCGTTGCCATACTTCTAAATTCTGATTTTGCTGGGGGTTTGCAGGTGTCGATGTATGGTGAAGAGTAGCATGGATCAAGATTTGTCATTGGTTTGATGGTGGAGCCAAGTGCAAGGTAAGCCTTTCCAAACAAGCTCACTCTTGTTGCCTCTCGGCTTGTCTGTGTTTTGTTTGAGTAGTTTTGTTTTGGGGCTTCTCTGTGGGGTTTTGAATTCACCTTTGGGATTGTGATGAACAGACTTAGGTTTTGTAATTATTAAGGCCATTAAGCCATGGAGTGAATCCTTATGCCCTTATAAGCTCTGTGTATAAATTTATGTTGATTTGTAAATCGTATTTTGGATCTAGGATTTTAAGCCATGGGTTGCACCATTTATTGCAATGGTGCCATAGCCCATTGGCATGCCTGTGTGGACTTAACTGCGATGATGGAATTACTATGTAAATACTTTACTGCATATACAAAATGGAATGGTTGTTATAGACACTGTGTAAATTTTGATTTGCTGTCATTCTATGGTTTAAAATGGTGGTTTATAAAAGGGCATACGACTTCGTTTACAATCTGTGTGTTGAATATTTATAATTGGATGTAATGTTTGATAGCATGGGGTAAATGCCATTCTGTATGTGGCTTGAGCCTTTCCTTTAGTGGCTCCGATAGCTCCAATGGATTTCATTTCTGTTTATATTTCATTGATTAGAGTGTGGGGTGAAATGGAACAGGGCCATGGGTACAAACCCCTCAATGGATTTCATCATTGTAGGGAAAAGTGTTGACATTGTTCATTAGTTATTTATAAGACTGTGTATTTTGGTTTACTGAACTGAATTAATAGCCTGTGTGTTATTTGGTTGGACCAAGGCTATTCTTACAGATAAGACTCACGACTTGCTGTAACGAATTTATTAGTTTGTTATTTTAATAGTGTTGATTTTATTTAATGTAGCCCGCATACTCCAATGTATAGCATGGCCTTGTAACCAATACCCATAGGGTTGGAACCCTGTTCGTGGTTGATGTAATGAGTTGTATTTTTAATTAGACAAGGGTTTGACTTGTATGCCCACAGGATTCGATTTATGTTCCCATTGTAAATACTGTGGTTTGCAATATGATTTCATTATGTTTAATACATGAAATGATTCATGTGTATGCTTTTATATGGTGTTTTACTTTGTTATATGGAATGAGATGTATGTTATGTAATTTTGGTTATTTTTTAAGCATATATGATAAAGTTGTTTATTGAGGCCTGCGACCTGGGTTTGTGAACCCACAGGTTTGATATTGTGACCTCTGTTTAAAAATTACAGAGTAATTCAATTTGTTTTACTTGGTTAATTCATATGTGAATGTTTATGGGTGATATGAGATGGGACCCTTAAATGGTTTGTGCATGTGATTATAATGTTATTTATTTTAATTACTAGGACTATTGATTTAGATGTGAACAGAGAAGTGAATCTTGGACCAAAAGGATGGTCATGATACTTCTTGCTCATTTATTTATGATGATGTATTTTTAAATGCAATGTGTTACTAGGGAGTAGATAATTGATGGTGCAGACATTGAAAGGTCTTTAATGCTTTATTTAACTTATATTTAAACATAGAATAATTTATAGATAGCCTTCAGATTTTTTTATGTTTGATGTCTATATATGTTTATTTATATTCATAATAATTCTGTTTGTAGATTGTACCTTAGGTTATCTAGTTTGTAAGTTCATGTATTTAAATAGTATTTATAAGATTAATATATTTTAATCTATAACTTCTCTCCACTGACAAATGGAATATGTCAGTAGAGTAAGCAAGGTTAAAAGTACAGCTATATAGTAATCTGAAACAAAACCTAGTTTTCATTAAACTTAGTTTAAGTAATGAAGATAAATACAAAAACTAACTTAAATGAACAAACCCAGGTGAATACAACATGAGGTATAATTTGCAACCTAGGGTTATAATATAACAAATGTAAACCCTAGAAGATATAGACAGAACAATCATTTAGAAATACGATATAAACCTTTAACTAAAGCAGCCAACAACTATGCTAAAAATGATTTAGACATACTAAGAATCCATACCTGTAATTTTTGGAAGCTCCTTTAATTGATGAGCCTGTACACTTTAAATAACCAACCATAACAAATTAATACAGATTTGACCTATTTTTTGATGACCAAATCACTTGGGAACTACCACGTTCCACCCAACCATGACCAGGAACCATTCTTGGTTTAAATCCGGATCCCCCCAAGCTGGAATCCAACATGCAACTATATTAGAGCTCCTAAGGTAGGGTTTCCTATCTAGTGTATCATATCTGGATCAGTTCTCCTTTTTCCCTTTCAGGAAAATTTTCTCTAAGAATTACGTGAGACCAAATAGGAAAAAAAATGACTCCTCTAATGATAGCTCAGAAACCCAAGCCTTTCCTTTTTTTGAGTATTTATAGACATATGTTTCAGTCAAAGGGATAGTTAAATCAAGAAATCCTTGATTTCTTGATTTAACCCTTTTTAATTACTTGGGTAAATTTCAACATTTTAACTTAGGAAATTTTAACTAGTTCCTAGTTATACTTTCACAGGCATTATACTATTTATTAATCCTTTAATAATAAATAATAATTGATGGAGCTTCTCTTCATTCTTTCATTTATTTATATTATTAATATATTTAATTCTTTATACATACCATGTATAAAGTACATAATAATATAACACTTTGTTAACATCTATCTTTGGGCACCATATACCATGATCCCTAGACTTAATGATACTTCTTCATTAAGGTCAAGTAGGTAGATGGTTTAGGTATACTAGGTTACACAACTCTAAACATCCTTGCATGTTTGATTTTCCTCAGATAACATGATAGCTCTTCAGTACTTGATGAGAATACAGAAATTGAAAATTTCATTTAATCACTTATAAATAAGTATGATGAAATCAATATTTTTCTCGAGTCATTTTCTCTTGGAATTTATTCAATTCTTTTCAGTAACCCCTAGCACTTACCAGAGCCCATACTCAACGATTTAACCCATAGTTACCATTTAGTGCAATTCCAGAGCTCTTTGCTCAACAATAATGCTAGGATGTACTTGTACGATACACCTAGGGATACAATGGCCAAGGATTCGATGCTCTAGAGATTATGCTTGACATCAACACGGAAGGCTCTAGGGCTTATGCCCAGCACTTCCAATTATATTTTCATGTGTTCCAAATCTTCTTGGTCAACACAAAGGTAATTTCTCATGTGATCCAGAGCTTCTTGCTCAACAAAAATCATCAATCACTGAAGTGCTCCAGAGCTTCTTGCTGAACACAAAACATCTCAGCAATCATGTGATTCAGGGTCCACTCCCAACACAAACCAGTATATATATATCATCAATAACTGGCTTACACACAATATATAAAACAAATCTTCATGTACATATGAAGTGGGGTCTTCAACCCAATATAAAAATAAAACATCAAGATAATCATCATAATCAATAGGCACATGCCTATAGGTGTTAGGTCCAAAATTTAGGATATTACACATTATCATCTAATGTCAACCTAGAGACTCGACGAAACCAATATGGCTTCACCACAAAAAATGTTAATCCCTCTGCGACATATACCTTCACTACTCCATATATGTCTTTGGATTTTCCAAGGCCCCCCATGGACAGGAAAACAAAATTCATATGGTTCCCTTTGCGTCGTGTTGCAACCAATGTTATTTCTAGAGCCGCACTTAACTATAATATAATTGATGACTTAGCTCAGTCTCCATCAACCACCTTAGCTCTAGAATTTCTCAAAACTTGTCCTTCACTATGTAAAGCATTGTTATCTGCATTTGGAACCATCGATCCCTGTGACTCTAGGTTGATCACCTTCAACCTGAATCAAGGGGAACCCGAGATTCCATCATCACATTTCCTTCCAAGTTCTAGGTATGATTCTGAATTTGGTTATTCATCAATGCATTCATCAATGCAACATTCCCACATGTTGCAATGAAGACCTCATGTACAGTATACCAATACAAAAGTTCAAATAGTCTGTAAAAATATAAACAATAAAGTAGTTGTTTATATCTGTAACAAGAAAATAATGAAAACATCCTAGTTTAAATGTATCCTGGAGAAGCCATGGAGTTCGCGGGTATGTAGTGTTTTCTTCTTGAGTAAATAAGATTCAAATCCGAAGACTGACAACCAGAGGGTTAGCCTCTCTATCACTAAAACAAAAAAACTCGTAAAAACAAAACCCTTTCAAACCTGCAAACAATCATCAACCGCACCAGAGCCAACATCACCCTCTAAGCCGAAACCCATAGTGTTGAAATGGAAAAATGCTAGGATGTTCAAGTCTTATCATGCTAGAAGAGTGTTTGAAGTGGGAAGGGTAGTTTGCATTGATTAAAGAGTGATTTCCAGCCATCCAATACAATAAAGGAGAGTGTCCTTTCGTAGAGTTGAGGTTAATGCGTCACATGGGACTGACAGAGGTATCATATCGGGTAGTAAATTCCTGAAAAGACAGGATGGTGCCAGATTCACTTACTTCATGGAATCATTTCAATAGTCCAACCTCTAAGGTTGTGTAATATGAGCTCCAAGGTATGATGTCCATGGAGAGAACTTAAATATAGACCACTTTATCTAGGAACCTTGTTTAGCTTCGAAACAAGCTATGTTCATACAAGGTTTGGTGGACCCTTGTTTTTCTCTCTTAGGTAATGACTTAGGGTATAAGGTTTTGACATTCAAGAGTCATTTTATGGGTCAAATATTGTAATCACCTGCAAAACAAAGTTTTATTTCTTTAGTAAACCTTTATCAACAAAGAAGATACAATAAAAGAGATATTTGACTTTATAGGGAAGAATGCTTTACCTACAGTTTACTTTGACCTCCTAAGTATTAAGTCACAGCCATCATAAAAAAATATTGGGGTGTTAGACAGAGCTAAGTAAACAATAGACCAAACCATGAAGTCTTCCTTGCTGAAGGAAGAACCCTTAAGGGTTGTTGTTCATAATTTTTTTCAAGTAGTAGAGTGATTTCCTGGGAAGTTCGTTGCATAACTATGAAGTAATTAACAACATATTTAGTTAAGAAAGACATAAGATTTTTTTTTGTATGGGTATTTTACAATTTTTTAATGAATGGAACAGAGATTATTCCTCACTCTTGCCAAATCATGATATATTAATATTTATACTAAAAACCAATAGAATATTTGGTTATTCTACATACTAACAGTTTTAACTTAGAATCTAGGAAATTATTAAAAAGGGAAAGAGTACAGAGAAACATGAAAACTAAATCTACCGCATAGGAAAAAAATATATATAAATTGATAAAATATAGATTAAGTATGGAAATCGATTTCCATTATGTAACCCATTAAGAGAATTACCTAACTCAGGTATGGATGCCAGATCTTAGAAATTCCCTAAATCCCATTGAACATTTATAAATATAATCAAAACATAACAAAATTACAACTGATAAACAAGCTAAACTAATTGATGCATACTAGGTACTACATTAACAATTCCTGTCATAAAATGGAACAACCAACTATAAATTTAAAACATAGAATAAGAAGCTAGCATCACTGCTAGGAAAAAAGAAGTGGAAAAGTTGTTCTTCCCAACCAACTCTCAGAGAAGCCAAGTTACTTGCTCTAGAAACCCCGAGCCTGTTCGTTGAACCACAAGAGAAAAATCCTCTTAATGCACCATCTCTTGCATTATAAAATTCAATCCACTTCCAATTATAGCCTCTTTCTTTCGTTGGGAAACCTATTATATAGTCTTTCTCCTAGGACATGATCATTTATGATCCTTATGCTCTTTATCAATCATTAGGAGTTGTGATCTAATTTTTGGGGATGATGCCTCCTGCAGGTTGAGTTCTCACTCATAAGTTTCAGCCACTTGTATTTTCCTCTTGTGGGTAAGTAAACACTCTTAAGCAAAAATTTCAACTTATGCCCCCATTCAATAAATTTTATTAATAAAGAATAATGCATTACAAATGTTTTATTTTTGAATTTCTGTCAAAAATAATAAAAATCATAATTAAACTATTTTCACCGGAAATTAATAATAAATTATTAATTTTAGGTGCATTACATACACCTCCCCTTAGAAGATAACACCTTCCTCAGTGTTACTAACTTTCTTCTTTATTATTACATTTCCTCATCTTGGAATAGGACTCGATATGCCTCCCACATATCACTTTCTAGTTCCCAAGTACCTTAAGCCAGACTAAGGTGCTTCCATTGCACCTTGACTTGTTCAATGGTACATTTTTGGAGTAAAGGTTCTCTTCTGTCGAGAATACGCTCTGGTCCGAGTCAGAACTCTCATTCGGGTTCAACTGGATCACATTCCAATCAATCACATGAGTAGCGTCATGAATATATCTTTTTAAAATATAAGTGTGAAAAGATTTATGCACTTTAATAGTGGGTGGTAGGGCTAAATGGTACACAACTGACCCTACTTTAGAAAAAAAATTAAAATGGCCCACAGTACCTAGGTGCAAACTTTGAATATTTTCCCAATATCAAAGACTTTTTCTTGGGATTTACCTTTATGTACACATGTTCACCCACTTGGAACTCTCTAGGAGTTGGTTTTAGGTCAGCATAACTTTTCTACTTGTCTTGGGAAGCCTTCAAGTTTTGTTGTACACGTTTCATGGTTAGCTACATATATTTTAATAAATCAGGTCCTAAAATTAACCTACCAACTTGACGTCTACAAGATATTGGAGTATTACATTTGCATCTATATAAAATTTCAAAATAACTCATACCTACAGATCCTTGAAAATTATTATTGTAAACAAATTCTACTAAGTGTAGGTAGTCTTCCCACTTACCTTGTTTGTCTGTGGCATACATTCTTAGCATGTCCTTTGCGACTTGGTTTATTATTTTGGTCTTCCAATATGTTTGTGGATGATACATAGTACATAAATTTAACTGTGTACCTAACTCCTTAAATAAGGCTTTCCAGAAGTTTTCTATAAATTTTGCGTCTCTATCTGAGACTATTACTTTCGGTACAGCATGTAACTGGAATATATCTTTCATAAAAATATATGCAATGTTAACAAACTTATAGGTATATCTAATAGGAATAAAATGGGTAGCTTTACTTAACTTATGGACTACAACCATGATTGAATCATGATGTTTGAAATTCTTCAGTAGGCATGTTATAAAATCCATACTAATTGTACCGAATTTCATTTTTGAATGGGTAGTGTTTGCAGCAGTCCTATTGGATGTTGGTGTTATTCCTTAAATTTCTCACATTTGAGTAATTTACTATCTATTTCTTCATGTTAGTCCAAAAGAAATACAACAGGAAAAGAAAAAAGAGATTTTCACGATGCACTAGTGGATCAAGATGGAGATTTAGTTACAGAGCCCTAAGAAAAACCCCTTTTTATTGGTTACATATAAAGATCCAAAGCTCCCAGTCACTACCAGTTCCAGTGATGAGTTAGAACAAGATTCTGTACATGCAAAGTGAAAACCAATTTGAAGAAAATGTACTACAGATAGATCAGAATAGATAGCTCTATGATATGACTTAAATCTTAGCAATATCCCAACACAACCTAAGAGGCAAAGACCTAGAATAGCTATAAGGAAGGGGCCATTCTAAAAAATTTCCCCTTCCCCTCGTACCTTAGGAAAGTCCCTCCGGGTCTTTCCCCTCCTTTTTGGATCATGGTAATTATCTTCTGATATCTAGGATGTCCTAAATATGGTGGTTTATGTTACTCATTCATGACTATAAGTTTTATTTATCCTGTGTTTGGTAAGTACATCCTATTTTCATGCATCAACAGTTCATTTCTAGTTAGTCTGGAATCTATTTTTATTTGATTATGTTCATTTTCAACAAGCTTTTCTTTTAAAATTTTGTATTCCTGATCAGAATTTTTTGCACTTATGATCTGATTTTCCAGATCAGATTCATAACTATTGCTTGCAAATAATAAATTTGGATGATGACTCAAAGCATCAACAAATTTGTTTTCGTTTCCTTTTATGTGTTTGATTTCAAATTAATATTCACTTAAGAAATACAACCATCTTGTATGTCTAGCATTTAAATTATGCTCCTCAAATAGATATTTTTTAGACTTATATTATCTCACATAAGCATAAGTGTCCTTCCAATGAGGTAATGTTGCCACATTATTAATGTGTGAATAATGGCAACAAGTTCCAAATCATGCATAGCATAATTATTCTCATGTTCTTTTAATTTTCTAGATTTATGAGCTACGACATAATTTTCTTGTATTAAGACCTCACCTAATCCTTTTTTATAAGCATCGGTACATATGACGAAATCCTTGAAATGATTAGTAATCTTTAGGATAGGGGTGATAGTTAGTAGATGTTTTAGTTTATTAAAGCTTTTCATACATTTTTCAGTCCACTAAAACTTTTCATCTTTCTTCTACAATGAAGTTATGGGTAGGAAATCTTAGAAAATCCTTCAATGAACTTTTGATAGTATCCGGTAATCCCCATAAATGATATTATGTCGACAGGAACCATCCATTCAATGACAACTTTGATTTTGTCGGGTTGAACAAATATTCCATCTTAGGACACCACATTTCCTAGGTATTAATTCCTATCCTTAAAGAAATCACATTTACTAGAATTAACATACAAATGTTGTCCTTTTAGTACTTGCATAATTATCTTTAAATGTTTTTTATGTTCTGGTTTGTTCATTTAGTAGCTTAGTATGTCATCTATGAAGACAACTACAAACTTATCCATATAGTTACTTAAAATATTACTCATTAAGCACATGGATGCAACGAGTGCATTTTTCAACCCAAAACGAGTTATGACAAATTTGTAGCCACCATAACGGGTGCTAAACGCAGTTTTAACGATGTCCTCATCTTTGGTTCTCACTTACTAATATCCAAATCTCAAGTCTATATTCGAAAAGTCGGTTGTTGCTCCGCAGAATTGGTCAAATAGATCGTCTATCCGAGGTAATGGGTACCAGTTTTTAATAGTCATTTTATTTAGTTGAAGGTAGTCTATGCACATTCTTAGGTTTCTCTCTTTCTTCCTTACAAGTAAGACCGGTGCATCCCAAGGGGAAAAGTAGGTAAAATATATTTTTTATCAATCAATTCTTGTAATTGAGATTTGAGCTTTGTAAGCTCTATTATGTTCATTTGGTAAGGATATTTTGATGTTGGTACTGATTTGGGTATCAAATCGATCATGAAATTAATGTCTCCTTTCGGTGGAACTATAGGGACTTCTTCCAGAAGGATGTCTTCAAACTCCTTTAAGACTCACATGTCTTCTATTTTAAGTTTATTTTCATTATATTTATCATTCATTACATCAAAAACAAACACTTTAATGCCATTTTCTTACAGATATTTTAATTTTTAGAGAAGACATCTCTCTAATTTGCCATTTTCCTTTTTTGTCTTATTTCCCTAGTTTCCATATTCCACCTTATGCAAGTTGTCCTCCACATGTCCAAAGTGGTCAAAATTTCTAAAATTGAGTCATGGAGCGCTTGGTAAACTACTTGGAATAAATTCTAGTTTAGTCCTGGCCTTCCTACCGCATGTCTACTTTTTCTGCTTTATTGCTTGCTTTTGCTGAGTTTTAAGGCAATTGGGAAAGTTTGACTAGGTGAAGTTAACTTGTTTTTTGTCCTCATCATCCTCCACTCTTTTCTCCTAATAAAAGCATGTATGAGTTGTCCTTCCATCATCTATTAGCTTGACTAATTGATTTTTCCAATTCGTGAGCTCCTAGACATATTTGAAAACTGCTTTATGCACCTATGGGGAATTTGCTTAGATTTAGTAAGCCTGCTTTTGACCAAATTCGAATGGAATCCTTATGCATTTGAATATCTCATGTAATTATTTATTGTGGCAGCCTATGACTTCATAGGGTTGGCTATTGTACACTTATTCAATATAGATTAGTGTTCTGCTCCATATTCAGTCTCCTTTGTGTGTAATTTGCATGTGTAATTGGCAATTTTTGTGAGTGTAATTGTTCTAACACCTGGGTTCAATTTCCACATGGTATTAGAGCCTTGGTAGATTGATTTCTCTCCTTCCAATTTTTTATTGCAGGTTCGACATCATTAACTGGGAGCATTCTACTGACTGAAGGGATAATTTCTGAGCTATGGATCAATCTCAGAAGATCATCTTGACTCCATTTAACTTATTTGAATGGAAAGTGGAGATCGAGATACTGTTGAGAGAGAAATGCCTCTACACAGTGACTATGGCAATAGAAGCAGATCCCAATGCAGCTGCAAAGAAAATTAAATGGCACAACAGGAGGGATGAGGCCTATGGTCTCCTGTGTCTGAGCATATCCAGAGACCTCCTTTTCCATCTTGATGGATTAACATCACCAAATGAAGTATGGGAGAAGCTTGTTGAGATTTTTGGTAAGAAACATGAGATGAGGGGACATCAAATTGAAAATGAATTGACCTCCTTGAGTCCCAATAGCTTCGAATCCTTGCAACTCTACTTTTCCAAGTTCAAAGCCCTTGTTTTGCAGCTAAAACAGTGTGGAATCAAAAAGAAGGAGGAGAAACTAGTTTTGGCCATACTCTCGAAGGTTGGACCTGACTATTCAGTGTTTGTCTTGACCTTCCATGCCACAAAGTTGACAGCTCGAGCCTGGAAAATGCCTATCCTTGCAGATTTCATGGAATCTCTCACACAAGAACAAGATAAATTGGTGATGATCGACACCATCAAACCTTCCAAAGACCAAGATATAGTTGTTGGAGATTCGAGGGTGGATTCAAAAGGCAAGAAGAAAGATAATAAGCCACCTGAGCAAAAGAGAGACAAGAACAAGTCTCCATAGGAGCCCCAAGGCTCCAAGAAGAACTTCCAGAAGAAGAAGAACAAAGGAGAAATGAGCAAGTGTGCATACTGCAGTAAGGGAAATCATCTTGAAAGCTCCTGCATGAAGAATCAAATTGACATGCTTACCCAAATCCCGGAGAAAAATGGCATCTCCCTTCCTAATAGCTCAAAGAAGAGGGAAGGAGGATCAAATTTAGAAGAGAGAGAGAGAGTTCATGCATTGGTTGTTGGCACATCAAGCTCACCTAGTTTCATCATTGATTCTAGAGCTTCAAGACATATGGTTTCGACTAAGGAGGCATTCACCTCACTTGACATTTCGAAAGGTCAACCAATAGTACTGGGAGATGACTCTCTCACTGAAAGTTTGGGCAAAGGGAGGATTGATCTTAACCATGGTAATTTCAACAATGTATTGTATGTTCCAGGTCTTGCCTCTTACCTCTTATCAGTGTATCAGATGACCCACACAGGGTCTCCAAAGAAGGTCATATTCTCCCCTAATGAAGTTGAGATCATAGAGATATCAAGTAGTAAATTCATTACAAAAGGAGTTGCAAATCACACTTCGAAGGTATACATGTTCTCACACTTCCTATCCTACTCAAACCCCTCTGCTCTTTTAATTCATGCTAATGAGGAAAGCAAGCTTTGGCATGAAATATTTGGCCACCTTAACTATAAGTATCTTTCTGATCTTAGTGAAAAAGAAATGGTCATAGGGTTACCCAAGATTAAGTTTTCCAAAGGATTCTGTCAAGGTTGCATCTTAGGAAAACACCCAGAGCATAAATTTGAGAAAGCTAGTCATGAGAGAACCTCTGCACCTCTTGAGTTGATCCACAGTGATGTTGCTGGCCCATTTCCTCATATTTCAATGAGTCAGGCCAAATATGCATTGACATTCATAGATTACTTTTTCAGGTACTGCTGGGTTTACTTCTTGAAACACAAGTTTGAAGTTTTTGGCCTCTTCAAAGTATTTAAGGCTTTGGTTGAAAACCAGTTTGGGAGGAAAACCTAGGTCCTCAGATTTGACAATGGTGGTGAGTATGTAAAGTCTAAGTTCATTCAATATTGTGTAGATGTAGGTATTCAGATGCAACATTATATCCCTTACACACCACATCAAAATGGTGTTGCTGAGAGGAAGAACAGATCACTGAAAGAGATGACAACCTGCATGATGGAGGCTAAGACTTTGCCACCAAAGTTTTGGGCCAAAGCTTAAAACTATGCAGCCTATATACAGAATAGGGTGCCTCATAAACAGCTTGATGGTATGACTCCTTTCGAAGCATGGAGTGGGCACAGGCCAGATGTGACCCATTTCAGGATTTTTGGCTCAAGGGCTTGGGCTAGAATTCCAACATAAAAGATGAAGGATTTGCAGCCCCAAAGCCAAGAGTGTCTATTTTTTGGGTACTTTCAAGATTCAAAATGGTACAAGCTGATCAATTTGAGCACAAACAAATCCTTCATTGAAAGGAGTGTTCAGTTCCAAGAAGAGCCTTTAGCAGTAGTGGAAGTTGGAGAATCCTCTTCACCACCAGAACCATTGAATGTAAGTGAAGAGATAGTTGAGTTTGCTGATTCGGATATGTATGATAATGATGATTTAATTACAGATCCTAACAGTCCTACAAGACCAAAATGGGAAGCAAAGACCATTCATGCAGCTGGAGAACTAGATGGAAATCCTAATGATCTTAGGAGGACTAGATCTCAGTTTCAGAGTGCTCTGTGTATGGAAGACCCTTTGTTTGCAGAGAAATTATATCTGATGGTTGAATAAGACCCACAGACATATGAATATGTATAATATGATCCAAGATGAAAAACAGTCATGAAAGAAGAGTTCAACTCACTCCAGAAGAACAACACTTGGGAGTTGGTTGATCTTCCCCAAGGGAGGAAGCTAGTTCATTATAAGTGGGTTTACAAAACCAAGTTTGCTGCTAATGGTTCACCTTTTAAATATAAGTCAATATTGGTATCCAAGGGCTACTCACAGGTACATGGCATAGACTACAATGAGACCTTTGCACCAGTGGCAAAGATGGATTCCATCAGGCTAGCCTTAGCCATTGTAGCTTCGAAGCAGTGGGAGGTAAATCACATGGATGTGAAGTGTGCTTTCCTGAATGGAGATATTACTGAATATATTTACATGTAGAAGACTCAAGGCTTTGATACTAATCCATCTCTTGTGTGCAGGCTAAAGAAATCATTGTATGGGCTTAAGCAAGCCCCCAGGGCTTGGTATGCCAAGATTGATGGCTTTCTGCTATAATTGAATTTTGTTCGATGCAAGTCAGATCCTAATGTCTATTTGAATCTAATTCATGGTTATTTAATGATTATTTTCTTGTATGTTGATGACCTTCTCATTATAGGAAGCTCAAAGGAAGAAATTACCTCCTTGAAGGATGCAATGAACCATGCATTCTCTATGACTGATTTGGGGTTATTGAGCCAATTCTTGGGGCTCAATATTGCTCAAACCAAAGATGGAATAAAATTACATCATTCCAAGTATGCCTTTCATTTTCTAAACAAGTTCAACATGAAGGATTGCAAGCCAAGCAAGACTCCCTTCCTTTCAAGAGTTAAGCTCGAAGAAGTAGATTCTTCACCTATGGTAAATAATACTCTGTATAGGAAACTAATTGGGTTTTTGATGTACCTTACACATACTTGACCTAATATTTTTTATGCAATAAGTTTGGCTTCAAGATACATGTATCAGCCTCATGAGATCCATTGGAGAGCAGCCGAAAGGATCTTTAACTTTGTCCAGGGAACAAGGACTCATGGGATCTTCTACAAAGGTAAATCTGATCTTGAATTGATTGGGTTTACTGACAGTGATTGGGTAGGTGAAAACACAGATAGAAATTCAACATCAGGATATGTGTACATGCTTGCTAAAGGACAAAATAGCTGGTCAAGAAAGAAACAGAGTGCCATTGCACTCTCATCTACAGAAGTAGAGTACATAGGAGTTGTAAATGCAGCAACTCAATGTTTATGGTTGTAGGGGTTACTTGATGAGTGTGGCTTCTAATCAGAATAATCAACTACTATATATTGTGGTAATTAGAGTACCATTCAAATTTGCAATGATCCAGTTCAGAGACAGAGAACCAAACACATTGAGATCCATATGCACTACATCAGACAACTTGTGCATGATGGCACCATTCACCTACTCTTATGTTCATCTTCAGAACAAGTAGCAGATATCTTCACCAAAGTTTTTTGTGAGAAGACATTCAGCAATCTCAAATCACTGCTGGGGATTGTTGATCATGCTGCGAAGCATGAATGATGACATTATTTTCAAATTTTGTTTTACTGTCCATGTTTAAGGGAGGATTTTTCCCACTGGGTTTTTGCCTCTTTCCTTTGTTAAATGGACATGCAGTATGTAAAGGATGACTAATACTTGTTGCTAGGCCCTATAATTTTCTGATATTTTACTCATAAGTTAGGCTTAAGGGGGGGTGTTAGACTCAATCAACCCATAGTTAGCTACCTTAGACATTAATTAATCCATTTTTCTCTTATTTGCCTAGTTTCCATATTCCACCTTATGCAAGTTGTCCTCCACATGTCCAAAGTGGTAAAACTTGATAAAATTGAGTCATGGAGCACTTGGGAAACCACTTGGAATAAATTATGCTTTATTCCTGGCCTTCCTAGCACATGTCTGCTTTTTCTGCTTTATTGCTTACTTTTGCTGAGTTTTAAGGAAATTGGGAAAGTTTGACTAGGTGAAGTTAACTTGTTTTTTGTCCTCATCATCCTCCACTCTTTTCTCCTTAAAAAAGCATGTATGAGTTGTCCTTCTATCATCTATTAGCTTTCCTAATTGATTTTTCCAATTCGTGAGCTCCTAGATAGATTTGGAAACTGCTTTATGCACCTATGGGGGATATGCTTAGATTTAGTAAGCCTACTTTTGACCAAATTTGAATGGCATCCTTATGCATTCAAATATCTCATTTAATTATTTATTGTGGCAGCCGATGACTTCACAAGGTTGGATATTATAGACTTAATCAATACAGATTAGTGTTCTGCTCCATATTCAGTCTCCTTTGTGTGTAATTTGCATGTGTAATTGGCAATTTTTGTGAGTGTAATTGTTCTAACACCTGGGTTCAATTTCCACACTAGATAATCCATTCATTTTAACATATCGTATGAACCTAAAGGTAGAATATTCAAATCATCATGTGTAATGAAATTATTCATTAAAAATTCACAGGTCTTAATATCTATGCACTGATCATGTGGTAACACAACCCACAATCACATCAGAGCATCTCTGCACGTACATCTGACCATGTGAATCTCATCCTTCCACCATGTTAGAAGGGCACAGAAATTACATCTAACCATGGAAGGAACCAATCCTCTCACCATGTAACAAGGGCACACAGACTCATCACTTCCCCTTGGAAGGAACCTCGATTTGAAGAACACCAAGCTTCTCCCTGAGGTACTTAAAATTCACTCTGGCCATTTCTAGCATAGGATCATATAAGGGCTGATTACATCCAAGGATAACCTATGAGATTCATTGGGACCGATTACATCTGAGGACAACCTATGGGACTGATTACGTCTGAGAAACCTACGAGCTTCACAAGGATTTATGCTCAGACAACCTGTCTCACCAACTATGCTAGAAGTCCCTCTTTCAAGATATCTTGATCTGGATCACATACTAGAGATTCATTTCTCCTCTTTGCATCATAAAAAAATGCAATTCAGATCAATCAAATCAAATAGTAGTTTTCAAAAGAAACATACTACCTCCCAAATAGCAAGTGGAAACATATTTTTCCTCGGCTGTACTCAGTGCCACACAGGAATGCTTCCTGTTACACCAAGAAGTGCTCTTTCTATCATTGGCACTACCTTCCCATTGTGAATCCATATAACCCTCCAGGTTAATGTTTTGACTCACCTCATACTCAAGCCCATAATCAACTGTACCCTTCAGGTCCCCCTCTGCATGCTTTGCAACCATTAGGTGAACATGTCTCAATGTATTCACAACAAATCAAATATCTAGTCTCGTATTTGTCAGGTAAATCAAGGAAAAAATCATATGATGATACATCGTGGCATCAACTGACTCTAATAAACTATTTTCACGAAAATTAATAATAAATTAATAATTTTAGGTGTATTACATACACCCCCCCTTAAAGGATAACACCTTCATCGGTGTTACTAACTTTCTTCTTTATTCTTACATTTCCTCATCTTGGAATAGGACTGTATATGCCTCCCGCATATCACTTTCTAGTTCCCAAGTACCTTCAACCAAACTAAGGTTCTTCCATTTCACCTTGACTTGTTTGATGGTACGGTTTTGGAGCAAAGGTTCTCTCCTGTCAAGAATATGCTCTAGTTCAGGTTGCAACTCTCATTCGGGTTCAACTTGGATCACATTCCAATCAATCACACGAGTAGCATCATGAATATATCATTTTAAAATATAAGCATGAAAAAAATTATGCACTTTAATAGTGGGTGGTAGGGCTAAATGGTACAGAACCGGCCCTACTTTAGAAAAAAAATTAAAGTGGCCCATAGTACCTGGGTGCCGACTTTGAATATTTTCCCAATATCAAAGACCTTTTCTTGGGATTTACTTTTATGTACACATGTTCACCCACTTGGAACTCTCTAGGAGTTGGTTTTAGGTCAGCATAACTTTTCTACTTGTCTTAGGAAGCCTTCAAGTTTTGTTGTAAATGTTTCATCGTTATCTCAATATATTTTAATAAATCAGGTCCTAAAATTAACCTACCAACTCGAATTCTACAAGTAATTGGAGTATCACATTTGCATCTATATAAAATTTCAAAATAACTGATACCTGCAGATCGTTGAAAATTATTATTGTAAACAAATTCTACTAAGTGTAGGTAGTGTTCCCACATACCTTGTTTATCTGTGGCATACATTCTTAGCACGTCCTTTGGGACTTGGTTTATTCTTTTGGTCTTCCCATCTGTTTGTGCATGATACATGGTAATTAAATTTAACTGTGTACCTAACTCCTTAAACAAGTCTTTCCAGAAGTTTTATGTATATTTTGCATCTCTATCTGAGACTATTACTTTCGGTACACCATGTAACCTGAGTATATCTTTCATAAAAATATCCGCAATGTTGACAACCTTATAGGTATATTTAATATGAATAAAATGAGTAGCTTTACTTAACTTAAGGACTACAACCATGATTGAATCATGATGTTTCAAATTCTTCGGTATGCATGTTATAAAATCCATACTAATATTACTGAATTCCATTCTGGAATGGGTAGTGGTTGCAGCAGTCCTATTGGATGTTGGTGTTATTCCTTAACTTGCTCACATTCTATACATCAAGCTGATTAATTTACTACCTATTTCTTCATGTTAGTCCAAAACAAATATTTTTGGATCATGGTGATTATCTTCTGATATCCATGATGTCCTGAATATTGTGGTTTATGTAACTCATTCATGAATATAAGTTTTATTAATCACTCATTCATGACCATAAGCAGAAATTTATTTCCAATGAGGTAATGTCGCCACATTATTAATGTGTGAATTATGGCAACAAGTTCCAAATCATCCGTAGCATAATTATTCTCATGTTCTTTTAATTTTCTAGATTTATGAGCTATGACGTAATTTTGTTGTATTAATACCCCGCCTAATCCTTCTTTATAAGCATCAGTACATACGATGAAGTACTTTAAATGATTAGCAATCTTTAGTATAGGGGAGATAGTTAGTATATGTTTTAGTTTATTAAATATTTTCATACATTTTTCAATCCACTAAAACTTTTTATCTTTCTCTTGCAATGAAGCTATGGGTAGGAAATCTTAGAAAATCCTTCGATGAACTTTCAGTAGTATCTGGTAATCCCCATAAATGATATTATGTCGATAGGAACCATCCATTTAGTGCCAGATTTGACTTTTCTAGGTTCTACAAATATTCCATCTTTGGACACCACATTTGCTAGTGTTGGAGACATTTACCACTTTACACACTCATTTTGGTCAATTTGGCCTAGTTAAACCACTATCCTAAGTATGATTTACTTAATTGACATCAAAGGAGCACTAGATGACATCAGCTAGATCAAACCCATGCCTAACTTCACTCAAGGAGGCTAACTTAGCCTTCTCCTACATTCAGGGAGGCTAACTGGAGCACTCCGAGGGTGATCTGAGTGTCATTAATACCCCATATTGCTAACTAATGGTTACAATCAGTTAAACAAAGCAGTGAAGGTTCCTTCCTTCATTAAATTGATTATTTATTGATTATTTAATGAACTGGAGTCAACAGGGGTGCCTCCAACCACTTCTGATGTCCAGTTACACTTTCGTTAACCTCGTCAGGGTTCATTGGAGTCATTGATGGTTGGATTGCTGGGAAATGTGTCTGGCATACTTTTAGTTAGAATTAGTCATTTATTGCACATCGACCTCAGTTCGGGCTCAGTTAAGTCAATTCTAGTTTTTATCAGTGGTTAACTTGAGTGTTGACTGTGGCTTACATTCGGTTAAGCTAGACTCACTCATTCAATTCGAATGACCTCTTTGGGAATTCGAATTACTTTTTCATTCATGCTTGTAGCATGATCTTGTATTTTGTCACTCATTCTTTATGTGAATATACAGAGTGACTACTCATTTTGTAGCACAATTACACCATTTTCGTTCCTTATTGTTATTAATCTTTGATGAGACTTGTGTTTAGTCCCTAGATTACTGTGACAGATTAATATGGTATCAGAGCTCACAGTGGGGAAAATCTTAAATCTCTCAAAAACAAGGGTTTTGATAGATCTTGCATGGAAATTGAGCAATAGCTCAAAAATCCAACACTGCACCAGAAGCCAAGGATTACCACTTAATACCTCAAGTAAAGAACTTGTTGATCAAGCTTGCTTGATTGACTATGATGGGTGTGATGAAATCCTAAAATGTGCACGCTGTCTGACCTTACATTGCTCTTTTTGTTGTCTTTTTCAGGTTTTTGAGAGGTGAAAGCATTCACTCCAACAGATTCAGATGGCTTCTTCAGTAGATATTTTGACTCCGTTCAATTTCCACTCATGGAAAGGAGACATGGAGATCCAGCTAC
Source organism: Pseudotsuga menziesii (assembly GCA_001517045.1). NCBI lineage: Eukaryota > Viridiplantae > Streptophyta > Pinopsida > Pinales > Pinaceae > Pseudotsuga > Pseudotsuga menziesii. Next base: position 180,381 of record LPNX010945061.1, read on the forward strand.
ATTCTAGAGGACTCTATAGGGTCACCATGGACATTGAAGACGAGCTTGGTTCTACTATAGAAAAATCTAGATTCTTGAACAAGAAGGATGAAGCATTCGGATTCTTGTGCCTCTTTGTTTCCCAGGATCTTCTTTTCCATCTTTCCAGATTGAAGACTCCAAAGGAAATTTGGGACAAATTGGAAATCCTGTATGGAAAGCAGGATGATTTGAGAGTTTACCAGCTCGAAAATGAATTGATGTCTCTCTAGCCTTCTAATTTAGAGACCTTGAATAACTTTTTCACAAATTTGAAGCACATTGTCTTACTGTTGAAGCAATGCAAAGTGGAGAAGTAGGGTGATCAGCTCATCCTCGCCATACTCTCCAAAATTGGAGCTGATTATTTAGTTTTTTTCTCTACATTCTGTGCAGGGAATCTCACAACCCTTGGATGGAATATTCCTACACTCAATGCCTTCATTGAGTCCCTAACAAGTGAACATGATAAGCTTGTCCATATGGGGATCATCAGATCCTCCCGTGATCAAGCCCTCCATGTCTTAGGGCCCAAATATTTGGAGGGTAACGGAAAGTAGCAGAAGAATCCAAAAACTAAATTCGAAGCTACTAAACCCAAAGTTGAAAACTAGCAGCATGATGAGTCTTCCATCTCAAAGAAGAACAAAGGAGAAGGGCATCATGGAAAGGAAAAAGTCAAGCGTTCATATTGGGGGAAGGGATTCCACCCTGAACATGCCTGGATGAAGAAGAAGCTTGATGAAGCTACCTCTCTCCTTGAGAGAAATCACATCAATCTTTCAGAAATCTTTCGGAGGAGAGATCAGCAAGATCGAGAACCACAACATGAAAAAGGTCATGCCCTCATGGAAAGCACTTCGAAGTCCAAAGCACTCTTGATTGATTCTAGAGCTTCAAACCACATGATGGCTGAAAGAGACTCCTTTTCATCCTTGGAGACCAGAAAATCCATCCCCATCCACATAGGAGATGACTCCACCATCATTTCAGAAGGATAAGGTATGGTTGATCTTGAGAATGGCTATTTCTCAAATGTTTTGTATGTATCATCTCTGGCATCAAATCTCCTTAATGTCTATCAGATGACACATACAGGAGTGCCTAACAGAGTATCTTTCAGCTGGAATGATGTTGAGATAATGGAACTTGCATCCAAGAAACGCATTGATAAAGGCCTTGCAAACCATCATGCAAAAGCCTATGAGTTCTCCCACTTTGTGGCGGATGCAAATCCCACCACACTGCTAACTCATGGAAATGAAGTTAGTAGGCTATGGAATGAAAGGTATGGCCATCTAAATTTCAAATATTTGTACCAATTATAGAAAAAATCCATGGTTGAAGGCCTCCCGGTCATCAATGCAACCACTGGAATTTGCAAGGGCTGTGTGGTTGGAAAACACCCTGAGCACAAGTATGACCGGGGGAAGGCAAACCGAGCCACATGCATATTGGGGATGATACATTATGATATCAGCGGTCCAATGCCTGTCACATCCATGAATGGATCAAGGTATCTTCTAAATTTTATTGATGATTTTTCAAGGTACACATGAGTCTTCTTTCTCAAAAGAAGTCTGAAGTATGTGAAAAATTCTCTGAACTGAAGGCCTTGATTGAGAATGCCTCTGGGATTAAGATCAAGATCTTGAGATATGATAATGGTGGGGATTATGTAATTAATGAGTTATTGTACATATTATCCCAAAGGGGTATTCATTCCCAACACTCAATTCCCTACACTCCCTAGCAGAACGGTGTAGTGGAAAGGAAGAATTGGTCTCTCAAGGAGATGACCACCTGTATGTTGGAATCAAAGAAGTTGTATGCAAATTTGTGAGCTGAAGCCATGCATTCTACAGCATACATTCAGAATAGAGTGCCACACTCATCCATGAAATGGAAGACCCCTTTTGAAGCATACTTTGGACACAAGTCGGATGTGTCAAACCTGTGGGTGTTTGGGTCCACTACATGGGCCCGAATTCCACTTGATTAAAGGAGGCCTTTGCAACCGAAAACCATAGAATGTATTTTTATTGGGTATATTTATGAATCAAAATTTTTAAATCTACTGGATATCAAAACAAAATATATCATCATAGAAAGGAGTGTCAAGTTCGATGAGCCTCTTCAGGAGGTGGAACTAGTGAAGGAGAAAACTATTGAATTTCCTTCCTATTCTACTGAATGTTTGTATGATGAAATTCGGGGTGATGACCCTGACTTGGATCCTCTGATTTCTGATATCAGTGTGCATCAAACATTAGATGCTGAATTAGAACCTGAAGTACAAAATCATCTTCCCACATGGGCCCGAAAAACACTCTCCTCCGTAGGAGATAACATTGGAAATCTAGATGATCCAAGGAGAACCCGGTCTTATTTCCAAAGAGCAGGTATTGCACTCTCTTGTCCTGATAATTTTATGTCCAAAACATGTTATTTGATGATTATTTTAGAACCAAAATCCTACTACGATGCTCGGAAGGATCCGAGATGGCAAGTTTCCATGGATGAAGAGATGAATTCTCTTCAGAAAAACACTACTTGGGAGCTAGTTTCTCTTCCTCTGGGAAGGAAATTGGTTCAATGCAAGTGGGTGTTTCGGACCAAGGTTGCTTTTGATGGAAGAACCTAAAAATATAAGGAAATACTGGTGGCAAAAGGTTTCTCTTAGGTACAAGGTGTGGACTACCATAAGACTTTTGTACAGGTTGGAAAAATGGACTCCATCCGCCTAGTTTTGGCAATTTCAGCATCTAAGCACTAGGAAGTGCATAATATGGATGTTAAGTTAGCCTTTATACATATATATATTTATGAGGAGATATACATGAATAATCCTGAGGGATACATCTCTTATCCATCTTTGGTTTTCAAGCTAAAGAAGTCACTATACGGGTTAAAACAGGCCCCAAGAGAGTGGTATTCCAAGATGGATGCCTTCCTTCTCTCGCAAAACTTCCAAAGGTGTAGATCAGATACAAATGTGTATATACAGTAGTATGATGGTAATTTGATTAGTATTTTTTATATTTTGATGAATTACTAATCACAGGTAGCACAGTTGCTTCCATTTCAACCATCAACACTGCTCTCCACAATACATTTGAAATGAGCGATTTGGGGCTCTTAAAACAATTTGTGGGGATCGAAATTGAGAAAAATTCTAATGGGATAATGGTCACTCAGTCCAAATACATATTATAACTATTATTCAAGTTTAACATGGATGAATGTAATCCTACACCATTCCCTTTCCTTTCAGGGATCATCCTTGAAGATGGAAAAAGCACACCTCCCATGGACTGCATTATCTATCGACAGCTGATTGGTAGCTTGTTGTACTTGAAACATTATCAGCCTGATATCTATTATAAAATGAATGTTGTATCAAGATACATGAAGCAATCTCATGATATTCATTGGAAGGTAGCCAAGAGGATCCTCCAGTATATTCAGGGAACTAGGACCTACGGCATTAACTATGTTGTAGACTTTGAGCTAGAGCTCGTTGGATACACAGATTTTGATTGGGTGGGTGATTCTATTGACCGAAAGTATACTTCCAAATATGTATTCATGTTTGGTGGTGGCCCCATTTTCTTGTCTAGCAAAAAGCAGGCTGCCATAGCATTATCTTCAGCAGAGGCTGAGTATCGAGGAGCGGTGAACGCTTGCATCCAAGTAGTTTGGTTGCAAGGCATTATTTCAGAGTTTGATATTGGTATTAATTTGTCCACTATCCTCTTTTTTGACAATCAAAGTGATATTAAGATATCTAAAGATCCAGTTACCAGGTAGAGGACCAAGCATGTAGAGATCCACATGCACTATATCAGGGAGATAGTGCATGACAGGACCATCATTCTGCAATACTACCCGACTGATGTGAATATTGCAGACATCTTCACCAAGAGATTTTCATAAAGGAAGCTCACTTACCTCCATTCAATTTTGGGGGGAGTCCATTAGGGTGATCAGATTACTTTTAGTGTTCAGCTTGAGGGTTTTTTTTTCCCACTGGGTTTTCCCTCTTTTCCTCACTTAGTTTGTTTTTTAGCATTGTTTCAGTTTCAGTATTGTACATGGTGACCTATGGCCTTACTTGTTGCGGCCGTAACATTTTTATGCATTTTATGTTTTCTAACTCCTCCTGAGTATAGCTTAAGGGGGGTGTTGGAGACATTTACCACCTTACACACTCATTTTGGTCAATTTGGCCTAGTTAAACCACTATCCTAAGTATTATTGACTTAATTGACATCAGAGGAGCACTAGATGACATCAGCTAGATCACACCCATGCCTACCTTCAGTCAAGGAGGCTAACTTATCCTTCTCCTACATTCAGGGAGGCTAACTGTAGCACTACAGGGGTGATCTGAGTGTCATTAATGCCCCATATTGCTAACTAATGGTTACAATCAGTTAAACAGAGCAGTGAAGGTGCCTTCTTTCATTAAATTGATTATTTATTGATTATTTAATGAAATGGAGTCAACAGGGGCACCTCCAACCACTTATGATGTTTAGTTACACTTCATTTAACCTCATCGGGGTTCATTGGAGTGATTGATGCACTACCACTTGATGGTTGGCTTGCTGTGACATGTATCTCACCTACTTTTAGTTAGAATCGGTCATTTATTGCACACCAACTTTAGTTAGGGTTCACTTGAGTCAATCAGGGTTTTGATCAGTGGTTAACTTGAGTGTTGACTGTGGCTTACATTCAGTTAAGCTAGACTCACTCATTCAATTCAAATGACCTCCTAGGGAATTCAAATTGCTTTGCCATTCATGTTTGCAGCATGATCTTGTATTGTATTAATCATTCTTTGTGTGAATATACACAGCAACTACACATTTTGTAGCACAATTACACCATTTTCATGCCTTATTGTTATTAATCTTTGATGAGACTTGTGTTTAGTCGCTAGATTACCGTGATAGATTAATAGCTAGGTATTGAGTCCTATCCTTAAAGAAATCACATTTACTAAAATTAGAATACAAATATTGTCCTTTTAGTACTTGCTGAATTATCTTTAAATGTTTTTTATGTTCTGGTTTGTTATTTTAGTAGCTTAGTATGTCGTCTATGAAGATAGCTACAAAATTATCCACATAGTTACTTAAAATATTATTCATTAAAAACATGGATGAAACCAGTGCATTTTTCAACCCAAAAGGAGTTACGACAAATTTGTAGTGACCATAACGGGTCCTAAACGTAGTTTTAAAGATGCCCTCATCTTTGTTTCTCACTTACTAGTATCCAAAGCTCAAGTCTATCTTTGAAAAGTAGATTGTTGCTCCGCGGAATTGGTCAAATAGATAGTCTATCCAAGGTAAAGGGTACCAATTATAAATAGTCATTTTATTTAGTTGAAGGTAGTCTATGCACATTCTTAGGGTTCTGTCTTTCTTCCTTCCAAGTAAGATCAGTGCACCCCAAGGGGAAAAGTACGTAAAATATATTTTTTATCAATCAATTCTTGTAATTGATATTTGAGCTTTGTGAGCTCTATTATGTTCATTCGGTAAGGATATTTTGCTGCCGGTACCGCTCTAGGTATCAAATCAATCATGAAATCAATGTCTCTTTTCGGTGGAAGTATAGGGAATTCTTCTAGAAAGATGTGTTCAAAATCCTTTAAGACTCGCATGTCTTCTATTTTAAGTTTATTTTCATTATCTTTATCATTCATTACATCAACAACAAACACTTTAACATCATTTTCTTACGGGTATTTTAATTTTTAGAGAAGACTTCTCTCTAATTATAACTTTTCTAGGAATCCCTTTTATATTTATAGTGTTTCCAGTATCATCTATACATGTAAAGGTTTTGTCAAAAGATTTTTGCATTACTATGTGTCTTTCTAGATAATCCATTCATATTAATAGATCATATGAAGCTAGAGGTAGAATATCCAAATCATCATGTGTAATGAAATTATTCATTAACAATTCACAGTTCTTAATATCTCTACACTGATCATGTGGTAACACAACCCACAATCACATCAGAGCATTTCTACACTTACATCTGACCATGTGAAGCTCAACCTTCCACCATGTCAGAAGGGCACATAACTTACATCTAAGCATGGAAGGAACCAATCCTGTCACCATGTCAAAAGGGCACACAAACTAATCGCTTCCCCTTGGTAAGAACCTCGATTCAAAGAACACCAATCTTCTCCCTGAGGTACTCAAACTTTAATCTAGTCATTTCTAGCATAGGATCATATCATGGCTAATTACATACAAGGATAACCTGTGATATTCACCAGGACCAATTACATATGAGGATAACTTACAGGACTAATTATGTCATAGAAACCTATGAGCTTCTGCAAGATTTATGCTCAAACAACTTGTCTCAGCAGCTATGCTAGAACTCCCTCTTTGGAGAGATCTCGATCCAGATCACATAATGGAGCTTCACTGCTCCTCTCTGCATCATACAAAAATGCAAGTTAGATCAATCAAATCAAATAGTAGTTTTCAAAAGAAACATACTACCTCCTAAATAGAAAGTTGCAACATATTTTTCCTCGGGTGTACTAAGTGCCACACAGGACTACTTCCTGCTACACCAAGAAGTTCTATTCCTACCAATGGCACTAACTGCCCATTCCGAATCTACATAACCCTCCAGGTTAATGTTCTGATTCACCTCATACTTGAGCCCATAATCAACTGTACCCTTCAAGTCCCTCTCTACATCATTTGCAACCATAAGGTGAACATGTCTCAATGTGTTCACATCAAAGCAAATATCATGTCTCATATTAATCAGGTACATCAACGAACAAATCATATGACGATACATCGTGGCATCAACCGACTTTGATAAAATAGTTTCACTAGAAATTAACAATAAATTATTAATTTTAAGTTCATTACATACACCTCCATTTAGAGGATAACACCTTCCTCAGTGTTACTAACTTTCTTCTTTATTCTTACATTTCCTCCTCTTGGAATAGGACATGATATGCCTCGCACATATCACTTTCTAGTTCCCATGTACCTTCAACCAGACTAAGGTGCTTCCATTGCACCTTGACTTGTTCGATGGTATGTTTTTGGAGTAAAGGTTCTCTCCTATCGAGAATACACTCTGGTCCCAGTTGGAACTCTCATTCGAGTTCAACCTGGATCACATTCCAATCAATCACATGAGTAGTGTCATGAATATATTTTTTTAAAATATAAGCGTGAAAATTTTTATGCACTTTAATAGTGGGTGGCAGGGCTAAATGGTACACAACCGACCCTACTTTAGAAAAAAAATAAAAATGGGCCATAGTACCTAGGTGCCAACTTTGAATATGTTCCCAATATTAAATACCTTTTCTTGGGATTTACCTTTATGTACACATGTTCACCTACCTAGAACTCTCTAGGAGTTGGTTTTAGGTCAGCATAACTTTTCTACTTGTCTTAGGAAGCCTTCAAGTTTTGTTGTACACGTTTCATGGTTATATCCATATATTTTATTAAATCAGGTCCTAAAATTAACCTAACAAATCGACTTCTACAAGAAATTGGAGTATTACATTTGCGTCTATACAAAATTTCAAAATCACTCATACCTGCATACTCTTGAAAATTATTATTGTAAACAAATTCTACTAAGTGTAGCTAGTCTTTCCCACTTACCTGTCTTGAATATGGTGGTTTATGTAACTCATTCATGACCATCAACAGAAATGTCCATCCAATGAGGTAATGTTGCAACATTATTAATGTGTGAATTATGGCAACAAGTTCCAAGTCATGCGCAGCATAATTATTCTCATGTTCTATTAATTTTCTATATTTATGAGCTACGACATAATTTTCTCAAATTAAGACCCCGCCTCATCCTTCTTTATAAGCATCGGTACATACGAAGAAATCCTTTAAATGATTAGAAATATTTAGTATAGGGGAGATGGCTAGTAGATGTTTTAGTTTATTAAATCTTTTCATACATTTTTTAGTCCACTAAAAGTTTTTATCTTTCTTTTGCAATGAAGTTGTGGGTAGGAAATCTTAGAAAATCCTTCGATGAACTTTCGGTAGTATCTGGAAACCCCATAAATGATAGTATGTCAATAGGAACCATCAATTCAGTGCTAGCTTTTATTTTTTTGGGTTCGACAAATATTCCATCTTTGGACACCACATTTACTAGGTATTGAGTCCTAGCCTTAAAGAAATCACATTTACTAGAATTAGCATACAAATGTTGTCCTTTTAGTACTTGTTGAATTATCTTTAAATGTTTTTTATGTTTTGGTTCATTTTTTTAGTAGCTTAGTATGCCGTCTATGAAGACAAATACAAACTTATCTAGATAGTTCCTTAAAATCTTATTCATTAAGCACATGGATGCAACGAGTGCATTTTTTAACCCAAAAGGAGTTATGACAAATATGTATTGAGCATAATGAGTCCTAAATGCAGTTTTAAAGATGTCCTCATCTTTGGTTCTCACTTACTAGTATCCAAAGCTGAAGTCTATCTTCGAAAAGTAATTTTATTTAGTTTAAGGTAGTCTATGCACATTCCTAGGGTTCTTTCTTTCTTCCTTACAAGTAAGACTGGTGCACCCTAAGGGGAAAAGTATGTAAAATATATTTTTCAATTCTTGTAATTGATATTTGAGCTTTGTAAGCTCTATTATGTTCATTCAGTAAGGATATTTTGATGTTGGTACCGCTCCAGGTATCAAATCAATCGTGAAATCAATGTCTCTTTTTGGTGGAAGTATAGGGACTTCTTCTAAAAAGATGTCTTCAAAATCGTTTAAGACTCGCATGTCTTCTTTTTAAGTTTATTTTCATTACCTTAATCATTCATTACATCAACAACAAACACTTTAACATCATTTTCTTACAGGTATTTTAATTTTTAGAGAAGACTTCTTTCTAATTGTAACTTTCCTAGGAATCCCTTTTATATTTATAGTGTTTCCAGTATCATATATACATGTAAAGGTTTGTCAAAAAAAATTATCATTACTATGTATTTTCCTAGATAATCCATTTATATTAACGGATCATATGAACCTAAAGGTAGAATATCCAAATCATCATGTCTAATGAAATTATTCATTAACAATTCACAGTTCTTAATATATCTGCACTGATCATGTGGTAACACAACCCATAATCACATCAGAGCATCTTTGCACTTACATCTGACCATGTGAAGCTCAGCCTTCCACCATGTCAAAAGGGCACAAAACTTACATATGACCATGGAAGGAACCAATCCTCTCACCATGTCAGAAGGGCATACAGACTAATCACTTCCCCTTGGAAGGAAACTTGATTGGAAGAACACCAAGCTTCTCCCTAAGGTACTCAAACTTTAATGTAGCCATTTCTAGCATAGGATCATATCAGGGCTAATTACATCCAAGGATAACCTGCGATCTTCTCCAGTACCGATTACATATGAGGACAACCTACAAGACTGATTACATTTGAGAAACCTACGAGCTTCTCCAGGATTCATGTTCAGACAAATTGCCTCACCAGCTATGCTAGAACTCCCTCTTTCGAGAGATCTTGATCTGGATCACATACTAGAGCTTCAATGCTCCTCTTTGCATCATACAAAAATGCAAGTTAGATCAATCAAATCAAATAGTAGTTTTCAAAAGAAACATACTACCTCCCAAATAGCAAGTGGCAACATATTTTTCCTTGGGTGTACTAAGTGCCACACAGGACTGCTTGCTACTACACAAAGAAGTGCTCCTCCTATCAATGGCACTACCTTCCCATTTCGAATCCACATAACCCTCAAGGTTAACGTTATGATTTGCCTCGTAATCGAGCCCATAATCAATTGTACCCTTTAGGTCCCTCTTTGGATGCTTTGCAACCATCAGGTGAACATGTCTCAATGTGTTCACAGCAAAGCAAATATATGGTCTCATATTCATCAGGTACATCAAGGAACAAATAATATGATGATACATCATGGCATCAACCGACTCTGATAAACTATTTTCACCGGAAATTAATAATAAATTATTAATTTTAGGTGCATTACATACAGCTCCCCTTAGAGGATACCACCTTCCTGCTTGTTACTAACTTTCTTCCTTATTCTTACATTTCCTCCTCTTGGAATAGGACATGATATGCCTCCCGCATATCACTTTCTAGTTCCCAAGTACCTTCAACCGGACTAAGGTGCTTCCATTGCACCTTGATTTGTTCGATGATACATTTTTGGAGTAAAGGTTCTCTCGTGTCAAGAATACGCTCTGGTCCTAGTTGGAACTCTCATTCAGGTTCAACCTAGATCACATTCCAATCAATCACATGAGTAGCATCATGAATATATATTTTTAAAATATAAGCGTGAAATTTTTTATGCACTTTAATAGCGGGTGGTAGGGCTAAATGGTACACAATTGACCCTAATTTAGAAAAAAAAGAAGTAAAATGGCCCATGGTACCTAGGTTCTAACTTTTAATATGTTCCCAATATCAAAGACCTTTTCTTGGGATTTACCTTTATGTACACATGTTCACCTACCTGAAACTCTCTAGGAGTTGGTTTTAGGTCAACATAACTTTTCTACTTATCTTGGGAAGCCTTCAAGTTTTGTTGTACATGTTTCATGGTTAGATCCATATATTTTAATAAATCAGGTCCTAAAATTAACCTAACAAATTGACTTCTACAAGAGAATGGAGTATTACATTTGTGTCTATATAAAATTTCAAAATCACTCATACCTGCATATTCTTGAAAATTATTATTGTAAACAAATTCTACTAAGTGTAGGTAGTCTTCCCACTTACCTTGTTTGTCTGTGGCATACATCCTTAGCATGTCCTTTGGGACTTGGTTTATTCTTTTGGTCTTCCCATGTGTTTGTGGATGATACACAGTACTTAAATTTAACTATGTACCTGACTCCTTAAACAAGGCTTTCTAGAAGTTTTTTGTAAATTTTGCGTCTCTATCTGAGACTATTACTTTCGGTACACCATGTAACCTAAATATATCTTTCATAACAATATATGCAATGTTAACAACCTTATAGGTCTATTTAATAGGAATAAAATGAGTAGCTTTACTTAACTTATGGACTACAACCATGATTGAATCATGACTTTTGAAATTCTTCGGTAGGCATGTTATAAAATCCATACTAATTTTACCGAATTCCATTTTGGAATGGGTAGTGGTTGCAACAGTCCTACAGGATGTTTGTGTTATTCCTTAACTTGCTCACATTCTATGCATCGAGCTGAGTAATTTACTACCTATTTATTCATGTTATTCCAAAAGAAATATTTTTGGTTTATGGTGATTATCTTCTGATATCCAGGATGTCATGAATATGGTGATTTATGTAACTAATTGATGACTATAAGTTTTATTTATCATGTGTTTGGTAAGTACATCCTGTTTTTATGCATCAACAGTTCGTTTCTAGTTAGGCTAGAGTTTGTTTTTATTTGATTATGTTCATTTTCAACAAGCTTTTCTTTTAACATTTGGTATTCCTTATCATAATTTTTTGCACTTACGATCTGATTTTCCAGATTAGATTCATAACTGTTGCTTGCAAATAATAAATTTGGATGACGACTCAAAGCATCCATAACTTTGTTTTTCTTTCCTTTTATGTGTTTGATTTCAAAATAATATTCACTTAAGAAATACAACCATCTTGCATGTCTATCATTTAGATTATGTTTCTCAAATAGATATTTTTTAGACTTATATTATCTGACATAACCAGAAATGTCCTTCCAATGAGGTAATGTCGCCACATTCTTAATCTGTGAATTATGGAAACAAGTTCCAAATCATGCATATCATAATTATTCTCATGTTCTTTTAATTTTCTAGCTTTATGAGCTATGACACAATTTTTCTTGTATTAAGACGTCGCCTAATCCTTCTTTATAAGAGTCGGTACATACGACGAAATCCTTGAAATGATTAGCAATCTTTAGTATACGAGTGATAGTATATTTTTTAGTTTATTAAACCTTTTCATACATATTTCGGTCCACTAAAACTTTTTATCTTTGTTCTACAATGAAGTTATGGGTAGGAAATCTTAGAAAAAACTTTGATGAACTTTCGGTAGTATCTGGTAATCCACATAAATGATATTATGTCGATAGGAACCATCCATTCAATGACAGCTTTGATTTTGTTGGGTTCGACAAATATTCCATCTTTGGACACCACATTTCCTAGGCATTCCATATTCCATCTTTACTACAATTAGCATACAAATGTTCTACTTTTAGTACTTGCAGAATTATCTTTAAATGTTTTTTATGTTTTGATTCGTTCTTTTAGTAGCTTAGTATGTCGTCTATGAAGAAAACTACAAACTTATCCAGATCGTTACTTAAAATCTTATTCATTAAGCACATGGATGCAACCAGTGCATTTTTCAACCTAAAAGGAGTTACAACAAATTTGTAGTGACCATAACACGTCCTAAACCCAGTTTTAAGGATTTCCTCATCTTTGGTTCTCACTTACTAGTATCCAAAGCTCAAGTCTATCTTTGAAAAGTCGATTGTTTCTCCGCCGAATTGGTCTAATAGATATTCCATCCGAGGTAATGGGTACAAATTTTTTATAGTCATTTTATTTAGTTGAAGGTAGTCTATGTAGAATCTTAGGGTTCTGTCTTTCTTCCTTACAAGTAATACCGGTGCACCCCAAGGGGAAAAGTAGCTAAAAATATTTTTTATCAATCAATTCTTGTAATTGATATTTGAGCTTTGTAAGGTCTATTATGTTCACTCGGTAAGGATATTTTGATGCTGGTACCGCTCTGGGTAACATATAGATCGTGGAATCAATGTCTCTTTTCAATGGAAGTATAGGGACTTCTTCCAAAAATATGTCTTCAAAATCCTTTAAGACTCACATGTCTTCTGTTTTAAGTTTATTTTCATTATGTTTATCATTCATTACATCAACAACAAACACTTTAACATCATTTTCATACAGGTATTTTAATTTTTAGAGAAGACATATCTCTAATTGTAACTTTCCTAGGAATCCCTTTTATTTTTATAGTGTTTCCAGTATTGTCTATACATGTAAAGGTTTTGTCAAAACATTATAGCATTACTATGTGTTTTTCTAGATAATCCATTCATATTAACAGATCGTATGAACCTAAAGGTAGAATATCCAAATCATCATGTGTAATGAAATTGTTCATTAAAAATTCACAGTTCTTAATATGTCTGTACTGATCATGTGGTAACACAACCCACAATCACATCAGATCATCTCTGTACTTACATCTAAACATGTGAAGCTCAGCCTTCCACCATGTGAGAAGGGCAGAGAACTTACATCTGACTATGGAAGGAACTAATCCTCTCACCATTTTAGAAGGGCACATGGATTCATCACTTCCCCTTGGAAGGAACCTTTATTCGGAGAACAACAAGATTCTCACTGAGGTACTCAAACTTCACTTTGGCCATTTCTAGCATAGGATCATATCATAGCTAATTACATCCAAGGATAACCTGCGAGCTTATCTAGGACCAATTACATCCGAGGACAACCTACATGACTTATTATGTCTAAGAAACCTATGAGCTTCACCAGGATTTATTCTCAGACAACCTGTCTCATCAGCTATGCTAGAACTCCCTCTTTCGAGAGATCTCGTTCTGGATCACATATTGGAGCTTCACTGCTCCTCTCTGAATCATACAAAAATGCAAGTCAGATAAATCAAATCAAATAGTAGTTTTCAAAAGAAACATACTACCTCCCAAATAGAAAGGGGCAACATATTTTTCCTCGACTTGACTCAGTGCCACGCAAGACTGCTTCTTGGTACACGAAGAAGTGCTATTTTTAACAATGGCACTACCTGCCCATTCCAAGTCCACACAAACCTCCAGGTTAATGTTATGATTTTCCTCATAGTCAAGCCCATAATCAACTGTACCCTTCAGGTCCCTCTCTGCATGCTTTGCAACCATCAGGTGAACATGTCTCAATGTGTTCACAACAAAGCAAATATCTGGTCTCATATTTGTCAGGTACATCAAGGAACAAATCATGTGATAATACATCATGGCATAAAGCGACTCTGATAAACTATTTTCACCTGAAATTAATAATAAATTATTAATTTTAGGTGTATTACATACACCTCCACTTAGAGGATAACACCTTGCTCGGTGTTACTAACTTTCTTCTCTATTCTTACATTTCATCATCTTGGAATAGGACTGGATATGCCTCCCGCATATCACTTTCCAATTCCCAAGTACCTTCAACCAGACTAAGGTTCTTCCATTGCACCTTGACTTGTTTGATGGTATGTTTTTGAAGTAAAGGTTCTCTCCTATCGAGAATACGCTCTAGTCCCAGTTGGAACTCTCATTCGGGTTTAACCTGGATCACATCCCAATCAATCACATGAGTAGCGTCATGATAATATATTTTTAAAATATAAGAGTGAAAAACTTTATGCACTTTAATAGTCGGTGGTAGGGCTAAATGGTACACAACCAACCCTACTTTAGAAAAAAAATTAAAATGGCACACAGTACGTGGGTGCCGACTTTGAATATGTTCCCAATATCAAAGACGTTTTCTTGGGATTTACATTTATGTACACATGTTCACCCACCTGGAACTGTCTAGGAGTTGTTTTTAGGTCAGCATAACTTTTCTACTTGTCTTGGGAAGCCTTCAAGTTTTGTTGTACATGTTTCATGGTTAGCTCCATATATTTTATAAAATAAGGTCATAAAATTAACCTACCAATTCGACTTCTACAGGAGATTAAAGTATTACATTTGCGTCTATATAAAATTTCAAAATAACTCATATTTGCAAATCCTTGAAAATTATTATTGTAAACAAAGTCTACTAAGTGTAGGTAGTCTTCCAACTTACCTTGTTTGGCCATGGCATACATTTTGAGCATGTCCTTTGGGACTTAGTTTATTATTTTTTTCTTCCTATCTATTTGTGAATGATACACAGTACTTAAATTTAAATGTGTACCAAATCCTTAAACAAGGCTTTCTGGAAGTTTTCTGTAAATTTTGTGTCTCTATCTGAGACTATTACTTCCGATACACCATGTAACCTGGATATATCTTTCATAAAAATATCTGCAATGTTAACAACCTTATATGTATATTTAATAGGAATAAAATGAGTAGCTTTACTTAACTTATTGACTATAACCAACCATGATTGAATCATGATGTTTGAAATTCTTCAGTAGGCATGTTATGAAATCCGCTTGCAGTAGTCCTACTGGATGTTGGTGTTATTCCTTAACTTGCTCACATTCTATGCATCGAGATGAGTAATTTACTACCTATTTCTTCGTGTTAGTCCAAAAGAAATATTTTTGGATCATGGTGGTTATCTTATGATATCCAGGATGTCCTGAATATGGTGGTTTATGTAACTCATTCATGACTATAAGTTTGAGTTATCCTGTGTTTGGTAAGTACATCCTATTTTTATGCATCAACAGTTCATTTCTAGTTACGTTGGAATCTGTTTTTATTTGATTATATTCATTTTCAACAAGCTTTTCTTTTAAAATTTGGTATTCCTTATCAGAATTTTTTGCACTTACGATTTGATTTTCCACATCAACTTCATAACTGTTTCTTGTGAATAATAAATTTGGATGACGACTCAAAGCATCCAAAAAAAAGAATTCCTTTCCTTTTATGTGTTTGATTTCAAAATCATATTCACTTAAGAAATACAACCATCTTGCATGTCTAGTATTTAAATTATGCTGCTCAAATATATATTTTTTAGACATATATTATTTGACATAAGCAGAAATGCCCTTCCAATAAGGTAATGTCACCACATTATTATTGTGTGAATTATGGCAACAAGTTCCAAATCATACATAGCATAATTATTCTCATGTTCTTTTAATTTTCTAGATTTATGAGCTACAACATAATTTTCTTGTATTAAGACCTTGCCTAATCCTTCTTTATAAGCGTCAGTAAATACGACAAAATCCTTGAAATGATTAGCAATCTTTAGGATAACGGCTATAGTTAGTATATGTTTTAGTTTATTAAATCTTTTCATACATTTTTCATTCCACTAAAACTTTTTATCAATCTTCTGCAATGAAGTTATGGGTAGGAAATATTATAAAATCCTTTGATGAACTTTTGGTAGTATCTGGTAATCCCCATAAATGATATTATGTCGATAGGAACCATCCATTAAGTGACGGCTTTGATTTTTTCAGGTTCAACAAATATTCCATCTTTGGACACCACATTTCCTAGGTATTGAGTCCTATCCTTAAATAAATCACATTTACTAGAATTAGCATACAAATGTTGTCCTTTTAGTACATACAAAATTATCTTTAAATGTTTTTTATGTTTGGTTCATTCTTTTAGTAGATTAGTATGTCGTCTATGAAGACAACCACAAACTTATGCAGATAGTTACTTAAAATCTTATTCATTAAGCACATGGATGCAACGAGTTCATTTTTCAACCCAAAAGGAGTTACGACAAATTTTTAGTGACCATAGAAGGTCCTAAACACAGTTCTAAAGATGTCCTCATCTTTGGTTCTCACTTACTAGTATCCAAAGCTCAAGTCTATTTTCAAAAAGTTGCTTGTTGGTCCGCGGAATTGGTCAAATAGATCGTCTATCTGAGGTAATGGGTACCAATTTTTAATAGTCATTTTATTTAGTTGAAGGTATTCTATGCACATTCTTAGGGTTCTGTCTTTCTTCCTTACAAGTAAGGCCAATGCACCCCAAGGGGAAAAGTAGGTAAAATATATTTTTTATCAATCAATTCTTGTAATTGAGATTTCAACTTTATAATCTCTATTATGCTCATTCGGTAAGGATATTTTGACGCTGGTACCACTCTGGGTATCAAATCGATCATGAAATCAATGTCTCTTTTTGGTGGAAGTATAGGAACTTCTTCTGGAAAGATGTCTTCAAACTACTTTAAGACTTGCATGTCTTCTATTTTAAGTTTATTTTCATTATCTTTATCATTCATTACATCAACAACGAACACTTTAACATCATTTTCTTACAGATATTTTAATTTTTAGAGAATACATCTCTCTAATTGTAACTTTCCTAGGAATCCCTTTTATTTTTATAGTGTTTCCAATATCGTCTATACATGTAAAGGTTTTGTCAAAACATTTTAGCATTACTATGTGTTTTTCTAGATAATTCATTCATATTAACAGATCATATGAACCTAAAGGTAGAATATTCAAATAATCATGTGTAATGAAATTATTCATTAACAATTCATAGTTCTTAATATAGCTGGTAAATTTACATTTACTACCTATGGCTAACTGTATCAGTCATAACTTATCAAACATTTTTGCTACTAATTTGCACAATTCAATTATTCTAGGTGATATATAACTCAGACTCGCACTTGGATTAATTAAGATGGAAATACATTGACTTTTTATCATACCTTCAATCTCGACCATGGAAGTTTGATGGTTTGGTTGTCGGTTTTCAAACACAACGTTGGTTCTGGGTATGCTCCTTTTGATGTCTGCAATTGTAATTGCTTATTGAATAGAGTGAACATTAAAAATTTTCTTTATTATAGGACAATATTTAAAGTAACGTGGCTCGCCACATTCCCAACATTTTAAGGGTTCTATTTGTGTAGTATTCTTGTTAGAAGCAGTAGGAGGTTCCCTTTCTTTTACTGCAGAATCCTGTGGTTTAAATTTTTTATATTTATTTCCCTGATACCCTTAATAATTATTCCCCATGTTTCTATCGAATTTTTTTTTTTTTTCCTTGGATCAAAACTATCTCTCCTTTTAGTCTTCCAAATTGGTACACTTTTTTTTTTTTGGTCGTAACAAAAATTTTCCTTTCTCATCGCTTCCTCTTGTGTCTTTGGATTGTCATACTCAATCCATTCTTTAAACATGGTAGGAAAACAACTGAGAAAAAGTTGTATCTTAGATATTTCATCAATTATGTAAGGTACATAATGAAGTAGGATCATAAATTTACTGCAGAGTTTTTTCATAGTCATAGCTCCTACTCTTAATTCGTAAAATTCTCTGGCCTTCATCCATGCATATTGCATGCTAACAGTTGAGAAAAAAATTTGGAACTCATCTTTATGTTTTTATTTGGTAAACACTCAGGGTTTACAATGTTTTTTGATAGTACATTGTTGTGAGTGCAGGAAGAGGAGGGATAAGGGAAACCCCAGATGAGCCAACCACTTGCCCTTTATGTATCTCTTCAAACGAAACTATAAGATGTTTAATAATACTAGTTAAAATTTTCTTTTATTTATCCAATTTGTTTTTACTGTAACTTGAAATATTTACAAGTGAAGGGTGCTAGAGAGGGAGGCAAGATGATGACCTAATCCCAAGCCTACATTTTTAAACGTCTAAGGTAACATAAAACATCCCTATCTCTGTGGTTCTCTTTTTCAAAGTATGGTTTAAAGAAACCTACGACTTAAAGTACTTAGTTTATATGTGTTGCTATAAGTACTTTAACGTGAGCTTGGAGGAGGCACAGGGACTTCACCTAGTGAAAATCTCACATAGCACGTGTGATCGTGGGATATTAAAGAATACCCTTAATTGTGAGAGATATTGACCCAAACACTTTTTGTTGAAACCCCATCCCAATACTTAAAACCTCCTCCCCACCCCTTTTTATACCTCAATCCTTATAAACCACCCTACCCACCCCCACGTTAAACCCCTCATGCCCCCAATACCTGCAATATATTGGTTCTATTTTTTATAAATTTAAAACCCACAATATGAACTAACATGATAGGTTATTGGTCAACAAGTGAAGCCCCCGTGGGAGGAGGTTAGACAAGAGGAATCCAACTTTGCATAAGATAAGTTTAACATTCGTTCAACCCTAAGGTTTTACCCACGGTTTAAAGAAGGATTTATGACCTTGTTTATTTGTGATGGTTTAGGTGTATTAGTTTTACGTTCCTCTCGGAATTGTGATGACACTATGGGTGCCATCATGGATGGTCTTACCTCCATGTCGCTAGTTCTGTTTAAATGAAAACATATGTGGTCTTTAAAATAGGAGAAATCCATCCAAAATGGACTACAACCACCCTCTATTCACGCTATGTTTTTTTTAACAATATGTTTTAAGGAATGAACCTTAGGGTCTTTACTGTGAAACGTATACATGTTTATTATATGGTTCACACGATGTCATCCTTCATGGTCTTACTACCGTGCTATGTTTTCTTGCAAAAGTCTTATGTTTATAAACTCAACTCTGTAAATAATAGTGATATTATTATTATTATTATTTCGTTGAACCCGTGAGAGGGTTTTAATATAGTATATATAGCTCTGTTATCTCTACCATGCATTGTGTTCGGTTTTGTTTATAATGGAATCCATTACAAAATGCACTTATGAACATAATACTTTAACTCGATACGACACATGAGGTCTTTATGTTTTCTACGCACTAGTTAGTTATGATAAATATTACCCATATGAGTGTTTTGTTGGGTTTATACAACTCTGGTATAGCTTCTGTATGTGTATGTAATGTTAATATTTTGTTCAGTAATGGCATCCATGAACATGGGCTTACGAGCATACTTAGATAGTTTTATTTAATGCTTGAGCTACACATTGATTCTTGCTACTTATGTGGAACACTATTGTTTTAATATTTGTATGTGCTATAGATTTGGTTCACTTGAAATAGTCCCGGGTACTGCTAGTTATTAATTATGATTTGTACAAAGTAATTGTATATTCTGTTTATAGAGATAACCTTGGATCTAATGGATCTTTTCTTGATTACTTGCGATCTATCTTGGAATGCATGTAATTTGGCTTAGATTGATTAGCTTGCATTCGAGCTTTGTTTACTTGTAGATCTGTGACCTCGATATAATTGTTTGTTTGTGAATCCTAAATTTGACTGTGACTATTTAATTGTGAATCCATAAAGGCTTTGTTTATAATTTAATTATGTTTATCATGTAGGTGATTATCTCTGTAATATATGTATTGTAATTTTGTTTGTAAAAGATATGTTATGTATATTAATAAAATTCTATAATTATATATGAATATGATTTTAGATATGTAATGAATTAGATTATATATCAGAGTGATGTTTCATCGGAATAGAATATAGATTATTCCTCACTCTGCCCCGAATCATGAGATATTTAGATTTATACTAACAACCATTAGAAGGTTAAGTTATTCTAAATACTAAGAGTTTTAACTTACACACTAGGAAATTAATAAAAAGGAAAATAGTAGACATATACATTAAAACTAAATCTATTGCACACGAAAGAAATAGATATAAATCTATAAAATATTTATTAAGTATGAGATTTGATTTCCAAAATATAAACCATTAAGAGAAATCCCTAACTTGGGTATGGATGTCTGATCTAAGAAGGTTCCTAAATGCCATATTACATTTATAAATATAATCAAAACATAATAGAATTAGAACTCATAAACAAACTAGACTAATCGATGCATACTAGGTACTACATTAACAATTTGAGATCTAGAATTAAACAACTTACTGTAAATTTAAAACATATAATAAGAACCTCGCACTAGTGCTAGGAAAACAGAAGTGGAAAAACCGTTTCTCCCAACCAACTCTGAGAGCAGCCAAGTTACTTGCTCGAGAACCCCCTAAGCTTGTTCGCTAAACCACAAGAGCAAAATCCTCTTAATGCGCCATCTCTTGGATTATCTCATTCAATCCTTATCGTCTGCTTGATTATGGACATACTATTATATAGTATTTTTCCTAGGACTTGGTCATTTATGAGTCTCGTTCTCTTTAGCACTCACTAGGAGTTGTAACCTGTTTTTTGGGGATGATGCCTCATGCATCGTGTGTTCTCACTCACTAGATTCACTTTTCTTTTCCTCTTGTGGTTCAACAAACACTCTTCAAGAGTTTCCACTTATATCCCCCCTTCCATACATTTTATCAATAAATAATAATTCATTAAAAAAAAATTGACTAAGTATCAAAAATAATAAAAATAATGATTAAAGTATTTTCACTAGAAATTAATAATACATTATTAACAATATGTTTTTATATAGTTATATGTATCAAATTTTTATTTATTTGTGGAATTTAAAGTTTCATGACACTCTTTTAACTACTTCAATTCTCATTTGTTTCACTATTTTAATTATTCAACAATAATAATCCATTACATTTATTTTGATTTTATTGTCAAAATATTTAAAAAATAAATAAATATTAAAAGTAATAAATAATTAAAAAAATATTTGGTATTTTACTAATAACAAATGACTTAAATCTAAAACTAGTAAAAAACATTATTAATTTTGGATTATAGATAGTTTGTGTAACCATTTTCACTATAAAATCTTAAAATTAAAAAAACAACTTATAAATAGAATGATGGAAAAACAACTCATTTTTATGAGTCATAAATAAAAATTGGGTTTTGAAAATCACACAAAATGACTCACTAAAAATTACAAAATTAATTTATTTTAATATATAATTAAAAAATATTATTTATTTTATTTTATATTTAAATATTTGATTTTAAAAAGTTTATAATTTCAATTTATATTTACATAAATTTGATGTATATCGTGAACTTATAATCCGTTATTTTTAATTGTAAGTAATTTATTTGAATTTTTTAATTTATTATAAAAAAAAATTCATTTTTAATTTTCTTTTAGTTTTTATAAAATAATTTTTTTTTTATAAATAAAATTATAATAGTCAAAAGTGTTATAAATATTTTATAAAACATATAAATTAAAAATAACAAGAATTACAATTAAAAATTAATTATAGCTATGGAAATTCAACTTTGTACTGTAATTGAATATTAAGCATCCATCATCAAACATTTAGGAATTATTGAAATTTACAAGTATTTTACATTTCTGCATGGCAGATTTGACCTATTAACAGGAATGGACACCTTCACCTGTGGAGGTAATATCTCTTTTCTTTTCCACATTTAGCCAATTGAGCCACTCATTGTGGTCATTTAAAATTTATTCGTTATTTAAAATAGATAATGATAATTACAAATTAATGATATATGTTACATGGATAATTGCTTTTAAATTGCTATAAAGATTGGAAAATGATGTCTGAAAGTGAAATATTATGAAATGATGTGCTCGACGTACATGAAATGGAGATAACTCTGGAATATTTGACAAATGATATGTGAATGTTTCACTAATATGGGATTGGGATTATAATACATTTGAACGCTTAAGCACTGTATCGAAAGAAATTATTTGGGCAAATAATGATATGAAATTAAATTAATTACTATTTTTTAGTTAACTAGTCCTCCGAACCAGCTAGGATACCTGGAACCTAATTGCAACTCATTCACAATATTATTTTACCCAATATTTAAGATTTGTGTCTAAAAATTAGAATTAAAAACTAGAATTTCACTTACAGTAAATGTAAATAACATTCACTAAATGTAAATAACATTCACTAAGTTAAATACAGAGAAGATTCTGAGAAGGTTCAAACTCTTCACAGAGTTTTTTTTCTTTCTTCTGAGCACTTTTGTTCTTTTCTCCCTCTGTGTGTCCCTTTGCTCTGGTTGTGTGTATTACAGATTTACAATCTTCTTCATGTAGTAAACTTCTGGGGAAAAAATTTGCTTCTCCAAGAGCCTTAACTGAGCTTGAACAATTAAATTCATCTAGCTTATATATATGAAAGACTTGATCTGTTCATTGACTCATACTCACTGACAGAAGCTGACTTGCTACAGACTCTAACAGAGTCCCTTCATCATACATGAAATAGAAATAGAGATAACCCTGCAATATTTGACGAAGGATATGTGAATGTTTCACTAATATGGGATTATAATACATTTTAACGCCTAAGCACTGTACCGAAAGAAACTATTTGGGCAAAGAATGATGTGAAATTATATTTTTGTTTTTCATCATTACTAATTTTTTGGTTAACTAGTCCTTCGAATCACCTATATTTAATAATTAAAACTCTGTGATACCTGGAATCGTCCAAAATATATATATCGCAATATAACAGAAGTTTTCGGTGAGCCATTAATAACAGGTCTATACATTGACGCCAATTAGTATATCAGCAAAAAGAAAATGCTCATATGATTACCTCCTCTCTGGGTCGAACCTTCTTTCGTGACTTACGAGCATCACCTTCGACAAAGCTGATGTTGCTTCCGAGCTAACAATGAACATGGCCGAAAATGGAAATGCTTAATTATCCTTGAACATTATAAAACCAATGTGGTAATTAACATCAAATTTATTAATAGATTGGATCTTATAAAAATAATGGAACGTGAATTCTGAGAAAAGTACAATATGGTTACAAATAATTTGTTTATATTTTAGTTGAGTACTTATGAAAACAATAAACATATATACTTTCACAATAGGGTAACTCATCATAAATTTATTTCAATTCTTAAATCGAGGAAAACTAAAAAATTAACAAACAAAATACCCGATCAAGAGATCTCTGTTGTAAATGACCGCACTCTTCTTCCCAGTAGTAAATGCGCAAATATCGATGATAAGATATGATATGCATATTACTTTAGCTGCACGCAGCTTGGCACGGTGCGATTGCACTTGTATTCATTAGAATGCATAAATGCTCATCGGATCGTGCCAAACTGCGGCATCTGAAGAAATAGGCATGGACTCTCCGCATCTTAAACGGTAGAAGCTGGCTATGTGAATTATAGAATTGGCTACTCACATGTATTTATAGCCTTAAGAGAGCAAGGAAGGGCAACGAGGAGGTGTAAATGACTAAGTGGATGATGTGTAATATCAATATCGTGGGCCATAGCACTACCTCGTTCATGATATGATCTTGACTGGGTTTACCAAGCAGCAGCAAACCTGAATCCCCACTAAGTCGATATTCTCAACTCTGGCCGGGCCCAAAACACGTTGTATTGAAGGCCTGGACTTCCTTACAAGGAATTAAGCTTTTGTCAAGAAGTCCATTATATTGTAGATATCTATAACCTATTACAATGCACGGATGACACAATACACGTAATACAAACATAGGTAAATAACCTTACTTAATTATCCTATATATTAGAGAAAAATTATTGATTCCTGTCAAAATGAACAATAATGCACTTTGGCCTCGTCCACTCTTACAATTCCAAAATTAACAATGATGTGAGTAGAAAGAAGAATTCTATGACATTTATTTCAAAGTGTATAGGCCTCATGTTATTCCGTCGGCAGAATCCACTGTTTCATTGTAGCTGCTGGCAGCCATAGCCTCTTGAACAGATTAATGGCTGGTCACTTTGACTTTTTCTGTTTTCGGGCGAATGAGTTTAGCGGATGGAAGAAATAATAATAGTGCAAATAATTAATATCCACTGAAATACATTGCATGCCGGGAGGGCATTTCGACCAAGAAAAACGATATCATAGATGTGGCTTTGAAATCTCTAAAGATTCAACGTTCTCATGATCAATGATGACCATTTGACTGGATCACTCCATCGCATTTATTAATGGAATGTTCACTGCTCCTGATTAACAAGTAAGTCGGGGACATCACTTAATTTTTCTGTTTTATTGCACCTAGAATACATGTTTAATGATTAACAAGTGGGCATAAGTTAATTTTTCTGTTTCATTTCAAGGAAATTAAGAAACCACTGAGAAAGGTGTTTTACAGAGTTTTAACTGTAGTATATGAGAAATAATGTCACATAATAATTAGACGTTAAGAAATTGGATCTCTTCAATGTAAATTGGATTAAGCTTAAAAATCTATAATAACCATTAATTAATAATTCTATTTTAAATACAAAATTATTATGATCACCGAGTGTCTTCATTTCTGCAACATCAAAAGAAACAGTCGACTTTTTTGTGTGGATACATTCTTAACATTCTACAATCAAATAAGATGGACCCCTAAGTGGCCATATTTGTCGCGCTGAAGGACACATGGTAGAGTCGGCATATAAAAAAAATATATCAACTTTGCCATTTGAAAATGTAAATAAATGGGGACATTTGAAATTAAAATAAATATGTAAATAAATGGGGACATTTGAAATTAAAATAAATATATATCACATTAGTCATCATATAAAAAATTGTCAACTTTGTCATTAAAATAAAGATATATCAGATTTTATTCAAAATTTCAGTCATTAAAAATAATTTCAAATTTTAAAAAAATAATATTTATATCGTCATTTCATTTGAAGGACTAAATTGAAATATTAATTTATTTTATATTTTAAAAATTATTAAAAATCAACTTTATTTAAAAGTTTTGTATACGAACAAAACAAGGCAATGTTATGTAACTTTCAAAAAGATGTGCAGAAATCTTATTTTACATCAGGCACCATGATAATGGCCTTGTAAAACTTAAAAAATGGTAAATAGTAATGATGTTATAAAATATAATAAAAAAATTGTAGATGATTAGAATTTTTAATATAAATTAAATATAAATCATTTTATTTTTGATAATTAACAAATATGAAACATATTTTTAGTACTTCATAGTAAAAACGAATTTGCACAAATCATATCTTACACTATAGTAAATGGTTATAATGTTATAAAACAAAAATAAAATGTATAAATGATTATAATCTTCTTATAAAGTTAGGAATATAGATAAATTAAAGTTACAACCAAATTGCTAATATAAATTGAATTCAGTAATTTATAATATTTTGAAAATTATTAACATTGGAAAAGGCAATGCAAGTGGAGAAAATGAAATGAGACTCGCAGCATATTTTAAACCTAAAACATTATATGTAAGGTTGCAAGTGTAGTGTCCTTGTAGAATGATTTTAAAAATTGTTAGAACTATGAAGAAAACATTTCATATGTCAAAACAAAGGTTTCACTTCGATTAGAGAGTCTAAATTATAACTTTATGGCTTCTTCAATGGCATAGTAAAGTATAACTATGCAATCTTAGAAGCATTTAAAACAAACCCCTAAAAGATCTACAAGTGCAATGATTGTGGCAATTATATCATAAAATGATGAAAACAAATTAATTACGAGATTTCAATGTATCCGTGACGCGTAGGGAAAAATGTAGGAAAATGATATGTATTTTTTTTGACACATAATCAACTCAAAATCATGCCAACATGATTAAGGGAATATGCTAGTTCCTTAGGACATAATGAAATATTTGAGGCACATATGTTAATGAACAATTCCTTGAAGCATCACACATGACCTACTTAAGGTATGCTTGGTCTCGAAGAAAATATGCACATGGCTTTAATAGGTTTTGAGCATTAAATATGGGTATTAAGGCCTCAACATGGTCAAGCGAGGAAATCCAAGACTCGATCCCAAAATAATATCTTTGCAATCTATGGCTACGCATTTTCCTTACTCATTATCCCTCTATGCCTTACTCATTGGCCCACACCACCTTTGTATTTCCATCTGTCTCTATCTCTATTTGTGTTTTTGTGTGTGTGTGTGTGTGTGTCTTTCCCCACTCTCTCTCTCTCTCTCTCTCACCCCCCCTCCTCTATCTCTATCTCTATGTGTGTGTGTATTGCTCCCTCACTCCCCATCTCTCAGAACCTCTCTTTGTAATGTCCCCGGTTTTGACCCCGTTTGCATGATGTATATATTGTAATTGATCGTGGTAAGGAGCTCAAGTAAAAAGCCCACCATCGATTTGGTTGTGTATGTTTCGGCAATAGAGGTAGTTGCCGATGGTATCTCGTGCTATTTGGCACGTTATAATTCGGCATCATGTAAATACGCACATCAAATAAAATAAACCCACGGCCAGCTACCGCAAGGCAACGTTAAAATGAAAAGGGCATGGTTCCAAAGGATAAGGGGTGGGGGATTGTCAAACCTTGGTTATGGGAAAAACCCATGTTTCACCACCTTTGTTGTTGTCACCTTTTGTCTCATCCAACCTTGTCAACCTCTTTAATGCTTCAGCTGGTGGTTGGGGAGTTATGGCTAAGTGGCTAAGGGAATTTATTGCTAGAGAAAACGTGGGTAAAGAGGCAAGCAATTCCTCCATCTTCCCCACGATTCCATTCTCCCCATGGTCGGTGGTTTTCACGTCCTGTTGCTTACTCTCACGGCTAGTTTGTTCTTCCTCACGCAGAGGTCTGTTCGTCCTCCCTATGGCCTCTTGATTCACTACAGAGAATGAGGCTATTTCCCCTCACGCGCAGGTGGGAATCCTCATGCAGAAATCGGGTATGTCTTTCTCGTGTATTTTTCTATTGGGTGTGAGATTTTCCTCACGCACACACCGTTGAGGTCGATTTTCCCATGAGAGAGCCGTGCTCACTATTTTCATTTTGGGGCGGTTGTCTTCCCTACGTTTTGTTGGCTGTGGTGTCCAATTTCGTTTTGGACCACTGTGTCTTCGTGGTGAGCCGTTTCTGCTGGGGTCTGTGTTTGAGTTTCATGGTTATGCTAGGAACGCTGTTGTTAACCTCCGTGGGCTGTGATTGGTTTCCATCACTCATTGTGAGTTGGGTTGCTGAATTGCCCTGGTTTTGGTTGCTATGGATGCAATCACCTTTTGGGTGTTGTGGCTGAGTTGTTTTGGCCATGTTAGGGCCAAGAACAACTCAGCAGTGTGGTTGGATTTGAGCTGTGTCTCACCCTTGGCTTGGGATCTTTTCCTGGTTGTTTTTCCTCCTTCATAGGGCTGTGAAGGGTTGTTTGGCTGCTGGTATGGAGTGGTTGTCCCTTGGACGGTGCTGGCTTAGCTGTTTTTTGGAGGCCTGTCAAACCCAGCTGTGTTTGGTTTACTGATTGTGTTCCCTTGGCTATGTGCAAGCCTGCAATCAACCCTTATTCCGGAGGAATCATGCCCAGCTCGGGGGTGGCAGCATTGCTGAGAGATTGATGAGCAAGCTGGCCTATGGTTGGGTTGAACGTTGCAGTGACGTAGCTGGTTGCGGGTGAATTCTTCATCCAAGATAAGTGCGGCTGTTATTTCATCTCTGAAATTAATCTACTATTTCATGAATTATAACGAACATGATTAATGTTGGAATGTATGTTTTTTTCTGCTGTATAATTAAAGGATTATGCATTCTTGTATGTTTGGAATTCCTGTTATGATGCCTGTTTAAGCTCCCAATTTCAGCATTTGATTTCTGTTTATGTTCATGGGTGGTTTGCCCGGTCGTGTTTTATGTCCGTCGCGTCCTCTTCACCGGTCGAAGGCATGGGGATGTGACACTCTTCACCTTCTTTATATGTCCCACGCTATCCCTCCCTACATCACGCCTTGTATATTTCTCTCCCCTCTCTCTCTCTCTCTCTTATATATATAATATGTATCTATGTATATGTATGTATGTATGTATGTATGTGTGTGTGTGTGTTTGTGTGTCTCCCTCACTCCCCCTCTCTCATAAGCTCTTTCCAGTTTCTCTATACCTTCCTCACTATCCCTCCTTCCATCATTCTCTCTCTATCTCTCACGCATCCCCCTATGTCTATATCACTCACCCCTCCTCCTCTCTCTCCCACACAAAATCTATGTATCTCTCTATGTGTGTGTGCATGTGTGTGTTTCCCTACCCCTTCTCTCTATCTATATTTATGTGTGTGTGTCACTCCCTCACTACCCCTCTCTCATATCCTCTCTCCAAATTCTATATACCTCCCTTACTATCCCTCCCTCCATATCATTCTATTTATCATTCACCCCTCCCCCTATCTCTTTGTCTCACACCCCTCCTTCCCTCTCTCTGATAAAATATCTGTGTGTGTGTGTGTGTGTGTGTGTGTGTTTTACGCCTCCCTTTCTCTCTCCATGTGTCTGTGTGTCGCTCCATCACTTCCCATATCCCATAACCTCTCTCCACCTTCTCTATAACACCCTCACCATCCTTGCCCCCATCACCCTCTCTCTATTTCTCACCCCTCCCCCTCTCCCTCTATCACTCACCCATCCCCCTCTCACCCACATAATCTATGTGTGTTTGTGTGTGTGTCCCTCCTCTCTCACAAACTCACTATGTCTCTCCCTCCCTCTCCAT
>LPNX010945061.1:209649-230412 GCA_001517045.1 Pseudotsuga menziesii
GAAACTCAAGGCCATGGACATGGTGAGGGGAGTAAAATATGGCCTTAGGCCCTAACTAAAACTTATAGGCATTCAGGGATAGGAAGGATGTCTTAAAAAATCACACATGGCATATCATAGATATATTTGGACTATGAATATGG
The DNA here is from genome assembly GCA_001517045.1 of Pseudotsuga menziesii. Taxonomy (NCBI): domain Eukaryota; kingdom Viridiplantae; phylum Streptophyta; class Pinopsida; order Pinales; family Pinaceae; genus Pseudotsuga; species Pseudotsuga menziesii. The sequence continues at coordinate 209,793 of LPNX010945061.1, forward strand.
ATATTAGTGGAATTAGGTTGTTTTTCCCACCAAGTATGGGACTTGCGAGACATTATTGAGGGAATATGCTCATTCCTTAGGCCATAATGGAATATTCAAGGTACCCATTTTAATGAACAATTCCTTGAAGCACCACACATGACCTACTTAAGGTATGCTTGGCCTCGAAGAAAATATGCACATGAGTTTAATAGTTTTTGAGCATTTGGTATGGGTCATAAATGAATTTGACCACAAATTCTGACAGCCTAAATGTCTAGTTTTTGACATATTGATGTCGGTAATTCGACAATTTGCTTTCTTTTAAAATGTCGATGCAATTTCACATCAAGTTCGACAAAGAAATAGACTCGTCGGATTTTCGACACACTCTTGTTGAAACACCGACAGCCAATGGAACTCCATACCCATCGGACTATTGATGACAAATCCTTCATAGATGTCGAATATGCAATCACTCTTGTCGAAACACTGACGGCCAATGGAAATCCATACTTGTTGGAATATCAACGAAAAATCCTTTATAGATTTTGAATGTGCGATGACTTAGTCCACAATGATATTCGATGAACCCCTTAATCCCTCTTGGATCACTGATGGACTAGACACATCAGAAGTTTAGCAAAGTCATCGGATTTCATTGTGGAGTGAGTCGTCAATCCGACGAGATGCATTCTTTGCACTTGGATATCCAACAACTAATGCATTGGTAGTGTAGCTATCATAGTCATCAGATTGGATGAATATCCGATGACAAGTGCCACTTCAACGCTGTCAAAAAACCAACAACCCTGTTTAAATTTATAAATAAAAATAAATGGAAAGATTTTCAAGTCCAAAATAAAAAGGATTTGAATGCATTAGAATCCAATTTCAAAATTCCCATGTCTCTAAATTCAAATTATAATACATTTGGGATTTGATTTGTCAAATCTAGAAACAATTAAAATTATTACAAGCTAATGAAAATAGGATCTAGTATAATGCAATAAAAATTATTACAAGCTAATGGAAATAGATAAAATAAATTTGTTTATATAAAGTATTAAAAAAAAATACTTGCAACAGATTAAGGTAACCCTACACCCATAATTAACAAAGTAAAAAAAAACATACAAGGATTCGTTTACATGTCCATAAGCATAAAGTTACCATCAAAATCAAAATAATTGTAAAGGTTTCAAAAGACATGCATGTGGAGAAAGGGTTTTAAGTAGCATAAGTGGGCCAACATTGAGAATAAAACTAACCTTTGTCAAAGCAGAGGATCCTTCTTCTTGCATGATCTTCTAAACACAATCAAATACACTCTTGTATTGATTTGATGTTCCCTATGCCAAAATTAAGTGTTAGATTACCGTTTTCATCATGCTTCTCCTATATTAGTGTTTACGAAAGGAAATGCCTCTTGTCTATGAATTGAATATAGCTTAAATCACTTATTGAATGGATGCATGAACCATCAATATGGTCTTGATTACATCAAGAAGAGCAATTATTCCACTAGTAACAATAGCTGCATGAAAAGCATGAAAGACTATTTGATGATATGTCTAACATCATGTCTCATTAAGGAGATGAATACTCTCAAGTAGTGAAAATACACGTCTATCTATTGGTATGTTGAAATTTTAAATTCTTAAAAGAATACATATACAACCAAATTTTAGAGTAAAAATCAAAATTTACAAGAGACCTTTTTCGGATGACTTTAGCTTTCTTTTTTGTATTGAAAATGAATGATTTATAAATATTTGTAGGGAATATATTGAAACAAAAAAGGACTCTGGAGGAATTTAAACACATGGAAAAGATATATCCATATATTGAAACCATTCAATAGGAGTCAAGCAATCAATTGTAAGATTTCTTACACCCTCTCTAGCAAACCATGTTTTCCCCAATGCTTCTCAGAGCTTGATACACTATTAAATATGACAATGCAATCCATACAAAAATCCAAAATTTGTCTTCTCCCCTTTATGCACAAGGATATAATACTTAAAAACTTCCCATTGACTAGTTATTGGTCATAACATTGCGGAGGAGAAAATTACTGATTCTCACCTGACTCTACATAGTAGGCTATTAGGTATCCCAAAGTGTATGTTGCTAACACATACAAACCATGGATGACACAACAACCTTATTTCATTGAACTTAAATGTATGCAATGTTTTGTTCTCACAGTATCTAGGTCAATACATGCCAGTAGAGCTATAGATAGAATCTTAATTATTCTAAAGAGAATTTCATTAAAATGAATACTTAAAAGTTATGCAAGAAGAAAATTCTATTTTATATGAGAGTAAAAGGGCCTGCATTTTAGTTCAGTGAGTATGCTTTTGTTGATACACTGACTAATTCTACATCACAGTTTAAATCTAGGTCAAAATGATTTTGCAAGTACAAGGATTACAGCGATATATCTTCGAACGAAGATCTAAAATTATATGCAGAGATAAGTAATATCTCTACTAAGGATGTATCTCTAGTCATTGTTATAGATCATTCTGAAAACACTTTGAATTTGGACATACAAACTAAGAACAAGGTTGATGAGATGAAAATGAGCGTAGAAAAGATCCCCATTCTAGATATGATTCACTTGCATAAGAAAATAAGGGACATTATTTTTACTAATCTATTAAAGGATAGACCGAAACTATCAAGGCTACAATCGAGTAAGAGAAAAATTAAGAATCAGCTTAGACAAGAAAAGGTGGAGAACAAAACCCACCAACCACAGATCAAGAAGTTCCAGACATATTTGTTGGTTGTTGAGATCCAAGCAGATAAAGGGTCTATCATACAAAAATTACTAAATGAAAAAGAGAATGTCATTGAACTACTAGAAAAGAAGCTGAAGATCCCATCTACTCAGATGATGCAAGCTTCTGAGTTGACCAAGCTTGAGAAGGAAAAAGAAGACTTCAATGGTGAGCTAATAGTTTGTAAATCCAAACTACTGAAATTTACAGAAAAAAGAAAATCAATGGAAAATATATATGTCTCTTGTAGTTTAGAGTGAGAAGACTCTCAAAGCTAAATCTGATGAATTAGAAAAGAAACTGCAAGAGAAAGAGAAGGAGATGCAAGAGAAAGAGAAAGAACTTGAAAGTAGAATTATTCCTCCTTCTACTAAGTCTGGTCAACAAACCATTGTTCAAGCTATGTCACAAGTTAGTTTGAAAGAATTGGAGCTAGTTAGATTTAAAAGCTAGAACAAAAATCTAGAAAGTCTAGCTCTGAAAAGAGAACAAGAGAGAAAGGCCTGCGAAGCATAGTGCCAGGAATTACAGAGTAAAAATGAAAAATTGATGAAACGGGTACATGGAAGTCATCAGTATAGGGAGAAGAGCATATAATATGGGATTCCTTAATAGCAGAAGAAAACAAGTTGAGACCTTACCTTGATTATGTTTTAGACAAAGAGGGTGTCATTCAATCATCTAAAAAGAGCATGACAACAGTGATGGAAAGATTGAATAAAAAACCTATTGATTATGCTAAGAATTCCATAGAATTTTTAAATGGGTTAGTATAGGATGAGTTGAATACTACACATATTAAGGACATAATATCTATCAGAATTTAGGCTGAAAAAGTGGTAAACAAGCATCAACATCTGGACACATTTCAGGCTAAGATAGATATTAAGGTACATCAATTGAAGCTTTTTAGAGACATGTTTGATCCTCAGTTTAAGAAGGGACTCCTGTTCTTTTGGAAACAAAAAGGTGCTATGCTGACACAAAAAGGAATATCGGCACAAATTAATTGAATCCAGATTGGATCATACAAACTTTGTTGACATGCACCAGTCATTATCTGACAAAAGAATTATGGACAAGATGGAAGATGAGTTTGAAATGATTTTTTCTTTCACAAAAGCATGTGCACGTTTCCAAAATTATTCATACATGAATCATGTGGAATGCGTGTGTTGTCAAAGGAAATGTTCACTTTGGATTTTCCATCTACAGACCAAATGGAAAATAGTGAAAAAATATGGAAGGTCCAAGCACACGTTGCATGGTTGAAGATATTGAAGATCGTGGAGGATTTACTACCGAAGAATTAGTTATTTAGGCTTTATTTTATTTTCACAATCCGTTAGTAGTTATTAAGTGTTGAATCACACATGTAAAAGGAAGTTATGCCTATTTTTCAGTTTGTTTTGTTTAAGCTCATAGACCACTTGTATAAGAACTAGTGAATGCAATGAAAAAATGGTTGGAATTCGTGAGAACTGAGTTATGTAATTTGATATGTATTTTTAATAAATCACAAAGTCGAATCTAGCATTTTATGTAAAGATTCATGTATTTTTCATGTGTCGTTCAATATTTGATAATGTAAAAATGCTATCCTTTCCTAACAACCTTCAATTTCTTTTCTCCTTCCAACCAAGGTATTAGAGTTGCATCTAGATGGTCCAAATAGATTTTGCATAAAAAAATTAAGGGAAAAATTTATTACTCTGCATATACATATAAAATATCTAATATATAGCTTTATAGCCTACTTATAAACAAAAATTGCACAACAAAAAATAGACAATCAATTTAACAAGTCTTAATAGAGGCCTGGAATTTCCCATGGGTCCAGATAAGCATGAAATGATCAATGAGTGCTAGAGGTGGGACAAGAGGCCTCAGGAGGAGGGGGAAAGTGTCGAGGTGGAATATGCCACCTGATCCTCCTCCAGGATTAAATCATGGCAGAAGGATACTACACAATGCAGACAAGCTCCCATGCTTTGAAGCACCACCATCATTATGTTCAGCATATATTTGAAGCTATGATGAAATTTTCTCTTTTTCAAGAACTCACAGAGAAAGGACACTCCATAGTGCAGAGATGCTCACACGATACGAAGCACCACCATCATTCTTTTCAACATATCTTTTAATATATGAGTAATATTTGGCTTTATCAAGAGCATCTCGGAAGGCATAAGGTGCAACATGATATTTCTCCTTTGAGCCATGCCAACATCAAGTGTGCCATACCTAAGGATAGTTTTACCTCGCTCCAATTAGGCCATAAAGAAAATATCAAGCATCTATCCTAGGGATCGTTGAAGATTTATGGAACCAAGCGTGGAGGTCATCGAATTCCTCGCTGCCTCCCAAGTGAGAGATATAAAAGGACTGCAATGAATCTTAATCATGTCACAAAGGCTAAACTATAGGCTAAGCTAGACCTTCAAGGTTCTGACCAGCGAGGAACTACTTTTAGTTACTGTGGTTTTAGGCTTGGGCTATTTGTTCTTAGGGTTTGAGACTTGAAAGTGAGGATATTGAGTGTGGAGTGTAGCATATGGGCACCTCAGCATGCTTCAAATACTGTGCGCCTCAGCAACAACACATCTTTGAAGACCCTATGCATATATTTCAGCACCCGCACAATTGGATGATGACTTCAGGAGGATTTGGCAGCTAGGAGGTGGAATAGACAACCCTTTTCCAAAAAGAGGCTCCAACTCACATCCACAAATCAATTTCTACCATAAAGGATGAAATCTATGGTGAATTCAGGTTGAGACTAGGGCATGACATTACCATGTCTAGTTATTGCAGGATGAAGTTTATCTTGGCCATGTCCATGGGCGAAAGGGAAATTTTTGGATATTGCTTCAAAATCACGGTCAGCATATTTAAGGAGGATGCTGAAAAAGGGATAACTTACATGAAAATGATCATACAACTCTCCGAGCCCCACTTTAGCACGAAAAACAAGGAATACAATGATGTGAGCACCAACAAAGCCCTTAAGGATGAGGCTAAATCCTCCAGGTGGTTCTAATTGTTCTATTATGCTCTGTATATATGCTCCCTATAGGCATATTTTTCTATTATGTTAACTTCTTAAGATGCATCATGCTGTTAACCTTTAATGGGTGGGCAGTAGTTGGTATGTTTAGATGCTCGGTATGGACCATTTTGCATACATTTCTTAGGTGGTTCCATATGCATGGATTGAATCCCCATTTTTGCAGTAAGCTTGAATATGTAAATATCTATTTTATATGAAATAGAAGGATCATCTATCTTACAAAAAAAAGGAGGCCTAGAATTTCAACTCACCTTTGCACATCAAAAGTGTTGGTTGTGCTCAATGTAATCTTTTGCGCTATTAGTTGATACAACGCTTTACTCTCTATTATTTACACAGGAAAAAAATTCCTCTGTAAGAATTAGGTCTACAACAAAATGCATTTATGAAAGTATATAACCTAGGGTACAAAAAAAGGAATATTGTTCTTACCTGTTGATTTGATTTGATCAAACACCTGTTTGTTGTTAGGTTCATTGAATTCGTTCATCTAGGATAGATTTAGTATACATGTAGATCATGAACTTCCCTCTCAACCAGAGGTACTCCGTGGGCAGCCTCTTATCATAACCCCAAAATTTCACAAAAATTAATTTTTTTTTTGATGTAACATAAATTGTTTATAGTCGTAGTTTGTTAACTGCTAGAGGTTAACGCATAAATGAAACAGTTATCAACTAATGATTAACTTAGAAACATATAAATTAAAACTATTTTAATTTTGATATATGATGTGAATAATCTGCACTTAGTTGTTTCTAGCTACACTGATAGTTTTGATTTTGTCAAGTAGGTGAGAAGTTACTATCTATCTGGGGCTTACTTAGTGATTGCTAGCTTATCTGGAATTCTGGATCTTACAGGCTTGACAGGTAAATTTTGAACCAGTAAGAGTTTATTAAGGCGTTAATCTATATATACTTCTTTTAACATAAAAATATACTACTAGAGTAAAAGTTTGCTTAAAATAATTCAAGGATACTACAAGGTAAAGTAACATTTCTTTTAATTGCTTTGCAACCATGATAGTACTTAAAATTCATGTCGTAAATGTCAATAACTTTGCCCTACTGTTTGTCTTTTATCAGAAGGACTGCTACGTTGGATAAAAATTCTTTCTATCTTTACTCTAAGCTATTTCCAATTCTTAATAGAGCTCAAGATTTAATATATCAATACTCTTATTGAAACAAAACTTTATTTTTGTTGCTATTTATAAAATGTACAACACTACTTATAAGTATGGAAACAGACCTAAGGCCTTTCAAGAAACAAGCTTATACAAAACTCTTAGCTTTAATTTTTTTTTAAGCTTTAGTAGAGGGCGTTTATCAGCTTATTAATGCATTGTATTTATAAATGATCATTTGTGTAAATGTTGGCAAGTTGGAATTTCTAACTTCCAAAATTCTTCGTGACATAAGTAATGTGACGAAATTACAATATCATATTATTTATTTATAAATAATAGTGATACGATATGTATTCTTAGATAGTTTTTACTATCCTTTACTACCAAACTAACCTAGCCTTGATTGAATTCATTTGGAGCATTGTTTACTTATGGAGACCAAACGATTACAACTTCCATGAAGTTTACCTTACTCTTAGTACTATAGACTTCATACAACAATAAGAATTTATTTTAGAGTGTAAATACTTTTTATATACACAATATTGATTTATAAATTAAATTCTCACCATTAGTGTTTACATAAAGACTAGTTCTAATAAAATAGTCCTTCAATGTAATATTTGAATCAATGATTATTATTAGAATTATTAACTTGTACTGAAGGGCTTATACCCTACTATGGATCTCTCCATAGTTGTTATTTTTCCATCGAAGATTTCAATGTTTACATATATCAAGGTTAATGATACAATGTATGATTTGGTTCTTTACCAACGAAGGTTCCAAGGTTTATAATAAAACAAGCGTTTAGCGATACCATAATAATCTCATGCTCCAAATTCATTTGACTTAACGTTTATCATTGGAATGATATGTATTGAATTTGTATAATATATATTATCATTGTGATCGTTGTATGAATTATTAACAATAATTTGAATATGACAGTGTAGTGGAGACTATACAACTCCACCCACTATGGATTGGATAGATTTTTGGGCATGTGGAACATCCACCACCGTGCAGAGCTTGATTTAAAAACCTCCAATGTAACCCTAACTCCTTATTCTTTGTCGAGGGTTTTGGTCTCTCCTTTGCCTGGTTTATTACGGCCATGAGGGATCGCTTGTGCTCATCTTGAGCTCCATGGTTTGTGTAAAGAGAGGTGTTCCATTCTAATGTATGGGTTGTAAGATTCACAGCTCGCACTTGGTTTTCCTTCTACATGCACTACTTGTTGTGCATGTAGTCATTCTCTATCAATAGTGCGTTACTGTGCATGTAGTTGTTCTCTGTCAGTAGTTTGTAGTGTTGATTTCTTGCATGGCCATTGCCAAAACTTTAACCCTGCTCGAGTCGTCGGTGTAGTATGCGTTTTGAACCCTAATTCCTCTATCATAGGTGAGCATGAGGGTGTACTGTTTGTTGTGCTAGTTCATCTCCTTTGTGGCTTCAGATTCCTCGCTTCCACGTAAAAATTGGTTTTACATATTTTTGTAAATTTTTAAGTGATAGTTACCATTATACCATTCAATTTCTAATCAATTTTTTTGATATTTACTTGCATGTTATAGCTCACCATTTCGCTTGGAAGAATCCCCTCCCCGTTTGGATTGGCATCAAGTTCTACGGGTAAGCCCTGGTTACAAAGTGGCAACTCCCTGCTTGTACAAACTTAGGGGAAAAAAGGTTTCAGTTGGAAAGAAGTTACGACCTCAGTTTCTCGAGTCTTGGGATGTTTGGTCTTTAGTTTTAAGTTTTCTTTTTCGTTATTAAACCCTTGCATATAGCAGGGTGACTCCCTCTTCGATTCCATGACTTGTATATGCTCTTTTCTTTTAGTTTTGTTTTAAAAACCCATGCCATGATGCTAGGTACACTGGCCCTAAGCTGGGTATTGTAATCTAGTTAAGTTTGTAGCCTTATGGCCTGTCAATGTAATACATTGGGTTTTAAAAAGGTTTTTACTTAGAGATTTGTCTCATTTTTACAGTAATCTTGTATATTGTAACTCTGTGTATAGTAGGGTTTTTTCGATTCGACTGTTAATGAAGAACATTCTGTCTAAAAAAATCTTTTGTTAGTATACAATGTTATTATAAGGACTGTAACTTATTCGTAGTGTGTAATTTATAATATTAATCTTACTTGTTTGGAAAATACAAGCTAGGGTTTTTCCTGAAATGAAACCCTTATCTAGTTAAGTGCTTCAGTTAATTAATGATTAGGTTCTACTACTTGTTAATTTGGTTAAATTAATTAATACTATAGGTGTGTTGTGTAAATGTACATCATTGCTTATATATATTATTATTATCCAAGTAAATGGTTTGCAACTTGGAATTTTTTATTTATAAAAGTTTAATAACTTGGTTAGGGTTTCGAACATGAAGTTTAAATTTACAGGTATAAGCCTGTCTAATAATTATAAATAGTTTCTACTTAGGTATTATTTAGTTTTAAACTAGTTATTAATTATATTTTATTGCTTTTATTTAATAAACTGTCTAGTAGAATTTACTCATAGTTTTTTTGAAATGATATAGCATAAACCTTGTAACTCAGTTTACTCTTTTTAATCTAAGTACTTTTAAATTTAACCCTATTTGGGTTATAGTAATATTAGACCTATAATTAGTTCATATTTTTAGAAAATAAACTATGTAATTAGTAGTTGTTTATTTACTTAACTATATGTAATCCATGTAACTCTAATGTGATTATCCTACTTCATTTCATTTAGTTACTAAGTGAAAACAGAGAAGTATAAACATATCATAACACTGTTTAACCTCCATAATATTTTAACATTAAATAAATTACTGTACTATTTGTAAATACACAATCTTATCTACATAATCATTCTCTTTTCTTCCTAAACATTCTACCTATGCTGGAGTACTACTTGGAGTTCCAGGTGTGGAAAAACACAGACTAGGAATTATTTCCATTCTAACACATTACTTTCCAAATTCATTCCTTCAATAAACTAAAAGGACTACTAAATTCTAGCATTTACAAACTGGATATTTCTCATTCATATAACAATCAAACTCAAATTTGTCTATCTAACACAGTAAAACAAAATAATGTAGAACCCGATTAGGACAGATGAAAACAGTGTTAGGAGGCCGTTACTCCCTACCAATCTCCTAGAGAGCGCTCAAACAATGCTTCCTCAGGACCCTCGAGATTGTCCGTGGTCTTCTTGGCTGAGAACTGGTGGAGCATGCAAACAGTAGAATAGTCCAATGACTCAGTAAAACACCCTACACTTAGCAGTAAGATCTTTTAGCTTAAAAGCTACACTAGATCACTCAGCAGTTATCCCCTCAAACTCTTTCCATAATTCCCTTTCTTTGAATTTCTCTGAAGTACATTCTCATGAATGATCACTTCTATAGAATAAGCAGCCTCAACTCTCTTGAATGGGAACTTTTATAAATATTGCCTATGTCTTTTGGGTCAGTTGTCATTAATTGAGCCACCTGCTCTTATTCCACTTTCTTGGGGAATCATGACCCCAAATGTAGGGAGGTTGCCACCTGCAACTATTGGAAGTGGTTTGGGGATGCTACCACATGTCAGTTTGCTCTCCACCCAGTCTCCTCCACCAATTTGACCAGTAAACACTCTTTCAACAACTCTCCTAAGCTGTTGTCTCCTGCTTTATTTATTTATAATTAAAATATTCAGAATTACATTAAATATCCTTGACTCTGTTGAGTCATCAATTACAACTTAGCATAAAATTTAACATATTGTCCTCAAATAATATCAAATAATATAAAATTGTTTTTGCAAAATTGGGGCATGTGACATCTCTCCTCGAATATTTTGTGAAAAATCCTAAAATACAAAAAATGGAGGGAGTTTTCCATTATTAGGCGCTTTCAAATATTTGAACAATTTTCAGTTAACCTAACATTGAACCACGTGAAAAGATTTGCATTCATTCATGTTCAACCAGAAAAAAAAGAATCGACGAAATAGGCCTTGGACTAATTACGTGATTAGCGATGCTAATTAAATCTTAATACATTTTTAATCAATTTCTTATTTATAATACATTCCGGGGCAGGTAATTTCTTATGATAGTACTATGTTTATGGTTTGGAGTTGTCTCTGGTAATACCAAACATGTGCTATGGTATATGATAAGCCATAGCTAATTGGGAATTTCTTCCAGTTTATGGAGAATTTGTTGTTTACGCACTCGTTACATTATGTTGCACACAATAATTTTTTACGAAATATTAAACGTAAATAACATTTTTTATGCACATTCTAAATATGTAATTTTTACTTAAAAATATTATATTTTCGTATGTTTTTTCAATCTCTATTGTGTCTTAACTCCGTAACTCAAAAAGCATGTTGTTAGTTTTTTTTCCATTTTTTTTTCAATTCTTAATGGTTTTAAAAAGAAATTAAATGGTGCACTAGAACACCTTCAAAGGGTTCACCCAAAAAAGACATACCATTTTTTAGGAAATATCACTTAGGCAATTATAAAAAAAATACTAATTTTATTTTTGAAAAATAGCGTTGCACTAGTGCTATATGTTATTTAAATGCTTGCATATTTTTGTATCTTGAAACAATCATTTAGACCCTCAAACGATGCACCCACAACAACATATACCTTGGATTTGCCTAAAAAATAAAGAGTGTTTGTTAGAAAAATGAAGCGTGACATAGTTATAAAATATTTCAGTACATAAAACTTATATATTCAGAAACGTGATTCATTTTCATACATTTAATCTTTTTTACTCAAAGCGAGATATTTTGTGTAAGTATCTCAAAAAGTACAATTAAGTTGAGGGATGCATGATTTTCCAATTTTCTATTGCATGTAACGTGCCAAAAGCGATCCTCATTAGCTTGCACTCACCCTTATATTAATGTTGCAAACCATGCCTTAAAACCATATCTAATATCCTTTGTTGAAAATTGATATGCCTCCCTCCTTAGGACCAAGGCCCTTTTAATGTTACCTTATTAGATTGAGCTTTGGTAAGTCGTGTCAATACCAGGGTTGGATCAATACCAGGGTCTAGTATCCCAACCTTGGGCTAGTAAGGCCCTAGTAATTTATAACAAAAACCAAAGGAAGAATTTGTAAAACAACACCTTGAGGCATGGCTATAAGCAGCCGTTAGAACTCTTCCATTACCATAGCTCATGAAACCTCAGATAGATAGGAAAATGATATAAGTAGCTTACATAAACATCATTAATTAAACTCATAAATAATAATGCTTCCTAAGAATTGCATGAAAATTGCCAATAAAAAATGTGTACAAAATTATTTAATTACTATTTTTGAAGTTTATAAGAGTCCTATCCAAAAGATAACATATATTATAAGCTAAATTATAGCACAAACATTAATTCCTACCTTACCTTAAAGAGTGAGAAACACCGTAATAATGTTTTACTAGAATGATGTTGGGAGGCACTCACTAAAAGCATAAGATAACAAGATTTTTGAAAAACAATAATTTATAAATTTTAAATTAAAACAATGAATCTAAATCATGAAGATCTGGTATTTTAAAAATATAATAATATTTTAAAGAAATTATTAAATTATATAATAGTTAATTATAATCCAATAAAAATAAAAATAAACTTATTTAATTAAAATTTTGAAATAATTAATTTAAATATTAAAGTATCAAAGGAGGAAACATCAACTATGAGAAACTTTAGTAATTTTGGATCATAAAATTTATTTTATATTTAAATATTTGATGTAAAAAAATTTATAATTTCAATTTATATTTAGATAAATTTGATATATAGTTTTAATTGTAAGAAATTTATTTGAATTTTTATTCTTAATTGTAAGTAATTTATTTGAATTTTTTTATAAAAATATATTAAGTTACAATTAACACTAACATTGTTTAGCTGTTATAAAATAAAATTATTTTTTATCAATAAAATTTTAATATTCAAAAATGTTTTCTACAACAAATATATTAAAAATAATAAAAATTAAAATTAAAAATTAATTATATCTATCTAAATTCAACTTTATACTGTAATTGAATATTCAAGCATTAATAATTAAACGTTTAGAAATGATTGAAATTTACACATATTTCACATTTTATAAGGATTCTCCGTGTTGTCTTAATGAATGTATTAAAAAGTACAATTTATTGGTTATTTAAAATAGATAATAATAAGTATAAAATGATATAGGTTACATCGATAATTGCTTTTAAATGCGCATAAAGATTGACAAATGATATCCTCCACGTTATAAATAGGCAAATCATAGAAGACAAGAGATAACTTTGGAATGATCCAAATTTGACAAATGATGTGTAATGCTTCACTACTATGGAATAATATAATACATTAGAACGCCTAAGCACTGTACCTAAAGAAATTATTTGGGCAAAGAATGATGTGAAATTATATTTTTGTTTTTAATCATTACTATTTTTTTAAAGTTAACTAGTCCTCCGAATCGGCTGAGCTTAACTAGCATGTACGTTCATGCTGGATAAGCCAGCTGCCCTGGCCCCACGGCCGGTCAACTTCCTGCATTGACAGAATTTTTCAATAATCCGGCAGCCTCGTCTGCCACCGCCACCGCCACCGTCGTCCTGCTGCCACCCCGCCGCATCCTCCATTAATCATCTACCAAACCCGTCCTCTATCCCTATTTCTTGGTCATTTCTCATCAAATTCTACGATACGAAGATATTGCGTTGAAGATTTTCATGTTTTTAAAAACTGAGCATTTATGAAACTCTGTAATTTGTTTTCATTCTGGATAAGATCAGCCCAACCGCAGGGCCTTTGGTCACAAGATTTTATTTTTTGCATGGCCGATCCAAACGATGGCTCTCTACTTGGCTTGAGACTGCGAGCTGGCCTCTGCTACTCCTGCCTCTGTATTTATCGTACAGAAAGCTGCCCAACAGAGAGAATCACATCACCACAAAGCTCTTCCTGTGTTGCTGTGGACTCGGCATTCTCACAGGCGCCAACGATTACCTATACGCATCTCTTTAGGATTATCGTTGATCGTGGAGAAGAGGACGCAGAGGAAATTGCTGGTTCAGATTACAAGTCAGATCTCAAAATACATGCTGGATAAGCTGGACATTGCCTAATCTTCGCAACTATCCCAATGTAGGCAAGAAAGCCCAGCATGCCCGGCTTAACATCCACTTCCGCATTGGCTTTGTTCGTATCATTTATGATTTGGTTCTTTGCTGTTATTTGATGACACTGCGTTTCCTGGTCTTTCTGTTAAATCCATATTGTTTGCAGAGAAATTGGCGTTTGAATCTAATTTCACTTTTTTCATATATAAACAAAAACATCAGTTTAAATTGTAGTGCTTCACTGCCCTGGAACCCCAACAAGATATTTTTCTTTGGAATCCATGGAACTCGTTCTCTTCTTCACTTTGTGACAGACATGGTTTTTTTGATATAATCATCTTTTCTGCAGTGTTTTTTGGAGATCTATCCTCGGTGCTTTTTGCATAAATTTGCCAGTTTATTTCAGGGCTGGGAAATAGATAGAAAGGGTGCATCACATGAGAGAGTGGACAATATTCCCCTTTGAGTGCAGGTTAACTGCTGAGAATGGTGTAAGCTTCTATGTTACAAGCCATGACCAACATCATCCTGTAATCATTTTTGTATGCATTTCTAGGATTGGCTAAGGGTGGACCTAGTTAACATTTTCTAGGATTAATTAACTTTGATCTAGTCAATATATATTTATAACAACAATCATATTCTTATTAATGAACCAATAAAAAAACAAATATACTCAGATGCCTTGCACCGGGAGACCTAAGCTAGATTTTCTACATAAAACGTCGTTGACAGGCGGTGAATAAGTGCACTTTTCTGAGTGGAGTTTTCTGTCAGGTGCAAGATGGATGAATCATTGTTAAAATAAAAGATGAAGAGAGCAGTGAAATTTTATTTAGATGAAAAAAAATGCAAGATTTTATATTGTCTTCTTTTATGTGGCCGTCGAAATTTTCTCCCCTTCAGGGCATTCCTCATGTACACACCCAATTTGTCAATTGTATTTCTGCATTATTTCTTAATCAAAAGTGGATAACTCCATTTATTTCTGAGAGTCCCTTTTTACATAAGAAAATTGTGCAAAATTATAATATTACCTGATTAATGGAATTTTCACTATATAACTTCGCCTCGATGGTCTATTTCAAAATTTTGAAAAAAAATGGAATAAAACCTAACTTCATTTATCATTAAAAAGTGTATTGCTCATCTGTTCTCCAAAAAATCTATGTATCTCTTTAACATTAATGCTAATTCCTAGTTAAATATCAAGAAGCATGCAGTATTAACTCATTGTCTGCATATGTGTATACAATATATATATACACAACTCTCATTTGTAATTTCACATATCTTGTGATCATTGGTTTACATATTTTATACAAGTGACTTAACCTACTATCACCATAAAGTGTTGCACTCTATTGCTCATGGGTAATTTTTCTTCCTAGTGCTCTTGCTCTTGGTTTATGTTTCTCCAGCACACTTGTGTTGGCTTATCTTTGCTTTAATGCAGAATTAGGGTTTGCTGATTGGTCCCATTTGATCCTTTCTCTCTTCACTGAATCTCAACATGGGATTAGAGAAAGTGTGAACCTCCCTTACCTAATTCTGTAGTTGATATGAGGCTAATTCTGTAGTTGATCTAAGGCTATTTGGCTAGTGGAATCATTGTTTTTGTGACTATGGAATCATAATTTCAGATCATCCGTTTACTGCAGATTTCAATTGTCGATCCAAGGCTATTTTGTTTGTGGTGCCACCAATTTTGTGAGTTCAGAACCAGTGTTTTAGATCGTCTTTTTACTACAGATTTTCCATAGCTCATTTGAGGCTATTTGGTTGGTGGCATCATTGGTTTTGTGATTGTGGAACTGGGATTTAGTGGCATCATTGATTTATCAATGAAGCATATAAGACTTGGGACAACAATCCATAGGAAGATAATTTGGAGGATGGAGCATTGGTTACCCTGTCTAGCACTTTTAGTAGCCTAAGCTTCATGTTCAGTTCCACTTCCACTTCCATCTTGACAGTTACCTCCATTTTTGACTCGAGCTTGATAGTACGTGGAGGCTCACAGGGAAATGTGGTCATGCAAAGAGGAAGGGAAAATAGATAGAAATTAGATTATTTGTTTCTCCTGTTTCACTACTTTATATGTCATAGACTTTAGCTTAGTTTAATGCTTTGGGCCTTTCGGTCTTCAAATTTTAGTTAAGTTATTATTTTAAAACTTACCTACTGCAATTATAGGTTATTCTCTTGAAAGCAATTTCTTTTTAAAAAAAAATTTTCAAATGTTAAATGAATAGGCTTCCCAATTATTCAATTTGTGAATTATTGAATGTTAAAGTTAAGTTATTCTATCGAAACGGTGTTTTTTTCCACCAAGTTGTATGTTGTTTAATGAGTTAACAAAATGTAATGATAAAAGAACTGCTTGGTTAATGACATAAAAATATGATGATTTATAGTCTATCATTTATATGGGTTCAATTTATTTATTTCTTTGTTCGCAGGTCTTTAAGTAAACCAAGAAACTTAATTTGGTATAAAATCCTCCACATGAGGTCACAAAACACAAATTAGTTAGGTAGGATTGATTGGGCTAGGCATCCATAAATTCCCTCCAATCTACTTTCATTAGGTATATTTTGAAACATAGCATTGTTGACTTATAGGGTGCTTTATAAATCCTGCTATAAGCAAGTGTTAAAAGAAAACCCGGATCAGAAGTGCACCATGCCCAAGGAGGTTAAAGCCGAGGTATAGTTGCCCTGCTCTCCCCTACGAGTCACCCAACTCGTTGTAGGGAGACGACACTATACCGTACAGGCCAAACCACTGATCCACACTTGACGCAAGGTATCTTAGTGGCCAAAATTAGGAAATCACCAAGGAGCACTTGTGGGTGCAATCGACTCCTGAAGTCAGCTATTGCCGTTGGGAGGTGTTGCCAAGTCTTCTAGATTGGAACATTTTCCCCATCGCCAGTAGAACTGCCTCTTTGTTACCTTCACTAGTCAATTGGTGTGTGGACTCCATTGTCACCATCAATTGTGCTTTTGGAAGGCCCAGTTACATATCCACGGAAAACTGTAAGCTCTTTTAGGCATTTTACACTTTTTTTTGTAAGCTCTTTTAGGCATTTTACTTTTCTTAGATGTCGTGCCACCAATAGTGGGATTGAATTCTACACACATTGAAAAATCATATGACAATGCAAGATGAAACTGGCAATGTATTTTCAGTTTCATGATAAAAAAATATATATGACGGTCTATATAAGAATCATTTTACTGCAATATTTTGAACCTGGTGCAGTATGCCGTAGAAAACTGTTATGTCAAGAACATTTTTATTTAATAAAACACAGTATCCTTTATCATTACCAGGCATAACACTTATAGCTGATACTAATGGTCCATAGGTTCCTTGGAATGGAATACAGCAAGTTCCCTTTCCCGCCTAGAAAAAACAAATTTCAAGGAAGTTTGTTGTCACATTGGTCTTATTGAAAGATTTAACAACAGCTATATTTGAGCCTCCGGCCTCCTTTCGGATGTCAAAATCTATTAATACTTTCTGCCCCTAAACATCAAGGTACATAATATTTACAATATTTAGTTACGATAATATAACATCATATAGCCAGGAACATTAACAAATAAAAAATATACATTTTCATTTTAGGAATGGTATGTTAATACATTTGCTACATGCAAAAGATCATAAATAATGTAAAGTGGACATAAATAAAAATATTTTATTCTTTATCTGGGAGAGAATCAACAATAACACTTAAATATCAATCATACCTGAACATAAACATCAAAAATGCGTTTTCCAACACTCTTCCAGCTATTTGTATTTTCAAACTGTATCTCTGCAAACTGTAGTTTAATTGTATAAAGTCCATTCTCAAGCCCTAAACCATAGTATCGAAGAGAGCTGGGAGATAAGCGTGCTATCTAGTATAGTTCAGAGTCTAATGTATTTGTAAATTGAGACTGATTGATTGCTACATAAGTTGGATTGGAAGAGCCCATAAAACCATCTAGTATAGCTTACATAAAATGAGGTAGCATTGAGTATTTCGTTCTCCTGCTCATAAACAACTCGTGTAGCAGAAATCACTTGTGCGCCTCCACAATTTATAGCAAAGCCAGAATCTAAAATGTGACGACTCAAAATGTGAGTTTTGTTGTTTTTCAAATAACAACACTGAAATGTGCAGCAATATGTCAAGAAGTTGATCTCCAAAATATAGATTCGAGTACTTGATAAAAATGCAATTAGGTCACTTTTAGCTCTGCATATACATTTTAAATTCAAACATATACATTTGTGGATCACTCAGATAGTAAAAACTAACTAAAGAAAAGTTTTCACCAAACATTATCGAGCTTGAGCTTAAGCACCTCCCCATGGTTTTTTTACGGATTACCTTATTACTTTTACAAAAAGTTTTGTCCATATTTTAAACTTACCCAAACTTTAAGGTCTTAAAAGTTTTGTCCAGATTTTAAAGTTCAACTCATAGAGTTGACAAATCAAAACATAAGAATTTTCTGGAATCACCTCATGTCCTCAATATCTATCTGCTGAATCATTATAAGAAAGACATAGTGACTTCTGCTACTTGCATTGAGCTGAATTTTCTCTTTCGCTGATTGCAGATCCTTGTTTTCACCTTTCAGATGGGTTCGAAATGGCACCAACTTCTAGCTCTTGAGGTGCAGGATCCTGAAAAAAAAAAATTTCTTCTTCTGATTTGAAATGGAATATGGTTGAAGGTAACTATGTTTCATGGATCAAATCAGACAGAGTTAAAGAGCTAGTTACCAAGGAGTGCAAAAACCCATTGTATCCAACAAGCTTTCGAAAAAGTTATAGTAGTAAAACAGAAAAAGAAAAAGAAAATGATGGAAATCAAATGTGTAGAATTGACAGTACCTTAGAATATACAATGTGAGTTTTTCTTTGTTGTTCTCGGTTCTTGGAAATTGGTTGAGATAAAAGCATTAGTTGCAGCAAGAACAATTGAGGATTTAATCTATTGTGAATTCTGAAGTGTTAATATCTTGTTGTTGCTTGTAGCTTTTGGTGTGCGTATGGGCCAGATGACCATCGAGAGATTGACAAACTACCTATTGATATATCCAAAGTGCCTACACATGGTAAGGGGAGTCGCCCAGGTCGTAAGCATCTAAGATGTGGTTGTCTTTGTCATTTTAGCATCCGCATACTTAAGAAGGCCCTGGAACACTGCCTAATCACTTATAGTGAGATGAATCATATAGACAATCAGGGTAAACCTTGCCATGGACAAGAGGTTGTTGATTTTGTAGGCACAAGGGCATACCATGCACCTCATATTAGCAAAGAACTATGTCAATGGGTAGAAAGATGTTTGCTTTTGGGGATGTCTGCTGAATGTGTACATCAAAAACATCGTGAGTTAGTGCATGAAAAAGTATCCTCTTTTGAAATAGAGTTTGATTGAAATGATTTTCTTTCACGTGATGACATTGGAAATATAGAGAGAAAATTGAAACATGCCCAATATATGTTTGACAAGAATGATGCCCAAAGTGTGTGTATATGGCAAGCTGCAAACCCTGATAAAGTGTTATACTACTCTGAGTTTGACAAAACCGTAGAAGATGAGAGTCACACACCATTCATTGTAGGCATCCAACTACCATTACAGCTGGAATGGATGAGGAAATATGGCCATGATATTATATTAGCAATGGACTCTACATTTGGAACAAATCGTTTCAAGGTATGTTTATATATCATGTATGTACTTTTTCTTCTGTCATTTGTTATTTATAATATGATTCAATCATGTAGTGATGTCATATTTATTTGTGTGCAGTTCCAACTTTATACATTATTGGCATTTGATTCCCAACATAATGGTGTTCCTGTGGCATGGGTCATCATGTCAAGATCTATGAACTCGGATATTTCCAAATGGATGGAAACACTACTTCTTAAAGTACGCATGGGTATGTTGGAATGGAAATTGAATGCATTCATGGTAGACGATGCAGCGGCGGAGATTGGTGCAATTAGGTACATATAGCTAGTAGGGTGATTTTTTTCCCTTTTCTCGAAATAAAATGTTTCGCACAATATTAAAGACACATTATACAAATATGAATATATTTTTAACACTGTGTAACATATTTATCCAATAGGGCGACATTTCAATGTGAAGTCTACTTATGCAATTGGCATGTCAGAAGGGCATGGTTAAAAAATCTTGTCATGAAAGTTAAGGATGACACCACGAGGCGTTCGATGTTTGAGCATTTAGGCGACATTATGCACAACCACAAAAATGCAGATTCTGCTCTTGAGGAGGCCAATAGGTTTCTGAATGAATTCAAACAAGAAAATGCCTTTGTTGAGTACTTTCGAGCATGATGGTTGGACAGAATAGGTTTGGATTCATACTATAATATCTAGAGATTTTTCTTTAATGAATAGTCTATGGATAATCCTCAACTGCTATGAAATATTTTCTATAGTTTTATATTTCACATATTTTTAGATT